>CAEFZY010018473.1:0-13753 GCA_903066815.1 Brachyrhaphis roseni | reverse complement strand
TCCCTGTGCATGCGTGGGTTCTCTCCGGGTACTCCGGCTTCCTCCCACAGTCCAAAAACATGACTGTCAGGTTAATTTGGCTTTCTAAATTGCCCCTAGGCAATGTGTGTGTGTGTGTGTGTGTGTGTGCATGGTTGGTTGTCCTGTTTGTGTCTGTGTTGCCCTGCGACAGACTGGTGACCTGTCCAGGGTGTACCCCGCCTCTCGCCCGGAACGCAGCTGGAGACAGGCACCAGCAACTCCCGACCCCATTAGGGACAAGGGTAAACAGAAAATGGATGGATGTATGAAATGTACAGTGCAGTATTTGTTAGCATTGCCTTTAACTGCCTTGGTTAAACGTTAAGGGGGTTCCTTCCTCGAGCTTGTCCCTTTAGTTTGCATGATTTCTGACCCACGCCTTCTAGCAGAATTGGTGAAACTGGGTCAGGTTTGTGGGTAATCTTGCTCTGGCTTTGTGATGGCCTCGCCAAAACATCAACCTTGTTATCCTTGGGCACTCTGGCTGAAGGTCATTCTCCATCTGGAAGACCCATTGGTACCCTGACTTTGACTGATGTCTACAGATGTCACTTCAATGTTTTCACATAATGTTCTTTCCTCAAGATGTCTATTTATGAATCTATTTTATGAAGTGCACCAGTTCCTCCTGTAGCAAAACAGCCCCACAACATGATGCTGCCACCACCATACTACAGTTAGGATGTTTTTCCAGGCAACAACCATGTTTCCTCCAAATGTAACAATGGTCATTATGGGCAGACAGTTCCCACTTCAGTCCCATCAGATCAGAGGACATGTCTCCAAAAATTAAGCTCTTTGTCTCTATGGACATTTGCAAACTGCAGTCTAGCTTTTTACCGTTTCTTTTGGAGTAATGGATTCTTCCTCTGGTTGGATGGTTGGACGTTCCCATCATGTCTATGAACAAATGAATGCTTCACCTCCAAGGAAAATTGTTCTCAAGGATGAACCAAACTGGTGCAACTCCATGATTCTCTTCCTGATGTCCTTGCTGATTTCTTTCGAATAGACTTGTGTCGAACCAGAATGTAAAGTGTTGCAAGAGTGGCTCCAATTGACTCAGATGTGCCTTTTGGGTATTGTTTCTTTAAGATTGCTTAAAGAAACAGTAATCATTCTAAATGTAAACGGATGATTTTGAAAATAAATACACCTCTGATATATTCTTTTTCCCGTTATTATGGCTTTTAATGAATAACTCAGGTGATTCTAACCAACCATAAACAAGAAAAGTTTGGTCTGATTTAACTTTAGACATTGAGAAAAAATGGTCAATGTGTCTTCATTCTATTTAAACTCCTGGTTGCAACTGTGTTAAAATATACATATACTCCTAGCAAAACAGTCTTTTATTTCTCAGTTTATTTCATTGTTTTCTTCAGCAGACATTCATTTTTAGGTAAGCCCAAGCTTCACTTAAGCCTGGCAGATTTAGGATTAAAATAATCTGTTTAATTTTAACAACATCTTTCTTCTGACTGCAAGTAATATTACGTTTTTACAGTGGCCCAGCCAGAGTTCTGACTTGAGTCTGACCAAGAATCTGTGGAGGAGGTAAAGATCAGAATGATGTCAGATTTCCTCAAGATAAATTATTGTTGTACCAGTGGAAAAAGACAAAAAGCTATTCACTCATTATAAGAAGGGTTTAATTGCTGTAATGTTGATAAGCATTTTCTTCCATTGATTATTGAGATCAAAATTTTACTAAAATGTCAATTATATATTTTTTATGAATCCTCATTTTAAATTGTTGAACAATCTTTTCAGATAGCCCTGCCTCATTTTAAATAGGGGGATGGGAGGGATTGTGAATAATTTTGGGCACTGTAGTACATGCCTACAAAATAAATATTTTTCATGAGAACGATTAACTTTTTTTTTTCTTTCTGGTGGCTCTTTTGGCTGATTTTGTTATTGTTGTTATTAGTAGTAGTAGTAATAGTAGTAGTAGTATTAGTAGTAATAGTCATTAATAATCAAATACAATATATTCGAATGTAGGTGGCAGTAATGCAGCTTTGTGTTGACGACAGCAATAGCTAAGGAAACGGACGAAGAAGAACGTTTTCAGACATTTTTTTTCCTCTCCAAAGATGGCGTCGACGCAGTTAACAGATGAGGAGCTTTTTTCCCAGTTGAAGTGCTTCGGTTACACTCCTGGCCCAGTCACAGAAAACACACGTCCAGTGTATTTAAAGAAATTGAAGAAGTTTCGCGAGGAGCAGCAGCAGCAGCGGGGTAAAGGCCGAGTCAGCGGGACGAGCAGCAGCAGCACTGGGGCACCAAGGCCAGTTAGACATGACGTCAGGCGCCTGAGCTCCGGTAGGAGACCGGGCCTTAAGTCCTCTGTTCTCGGCTTCAGCTCTGACGAATCTGACGCGGAAACGCCACTGAAAAGAAAGGGCCTGGATCACATGAAAAGACCCAGCCGAAGCCCACACCTTCAACAACAACAACAGCTGAAGATTAGAGCAGCTACGCCTCTTAACGAGGCTAACAAGAAGCAGTATGGCGTTGGGACTGCTCTGAAAAGCAATTCATTGCCGAGCCCAGACGGACACACAAATGCCTCTCTGGGTTGGGAAACTGGCAAAAGATCTATGCATGATCCTGAATCCAGGGACGAAGACGTTACTGATGAAGAAGTGCAGAATTCCCACCCGGTTAATGGTCGCAGCGCTGCTCGCCTGAACACAAGCAAACTAGCCGGAGAGTACTCAGACTCGGACGAGGAGGAAGTTGGGGGCCCTGGAGGCCCAGAGCGAGACCGGAGGAGTTTGGAGCTGCGACGGATTTACACAAGCGGACCGTTTGCTTCGCATGTAGACGGCAGAGAGTCCCGGATCGGAGGGAAAAACTGTGCACTTAATCCGCTTGGGAACAGAGCCATGGCGGGCGGCAGAGAGGAGGATGAGGAGAGGGGGAAGAAAGGAGACCTGGACGCATCGGGAGGCTTACGGAGCCACATGCTTCCCAGGAAGCCGATCTACGTGTCCCTCGGCGAGGACCGCCAGAGTAAGACCGGGGAAAACAACCATGTTAACAGCGAGGAGGGGGCGTCCGGCAGCAACATGGCCAACATCGCGTTCAGACCGCGCTACCGCGGTTCCTACAGCCCGACCCTGAGCCCTCAGGGGGGCTACTCTAATCACAGCCCCGTCCAGAACCACGCTTATGGCCCGGGAACCCAGAAGAAGAAGCCAACTGCCCCGGAGGATGAGCTGCTGCTGCAGTTTAAAAGAGAGGAGCAGCCTTCCTCCGGAAGCTTCAGCGCACACTACCTGTCCATGTTCCTGCTCACCGCAGCCTGCCTCTTCTTCCTCCTGCTCGGCCTCATGTACATCCGCATGAGGGGCTCGGGATCCCCGGGGGGAGACGGTGTCAGTAAGTGTCTAAAATGTTTCATGTTGTCCCATCTCCATCCGGCAGAGAGGGACACATTACCAAGAGATTTGAATTTAAAATACACCAGGATTACTGGCTGTAATTAGTAATCACAGCAACTTTTTGTTTTTCCTATCAGCTGGGGAGATCCAACAATAAAATCCAGTTATTACACGAGGCAGGGCATTTACATAAATATATAAAACTTATTGATGTTGACAGAAATATGGATTCATAATCACAGGGGAAGAACATTTACTGTAGCAGTGTGTGTGCATATATATATATATATATAAAGGATAATTTAAAATGAAAAAGTGGTGTAGTTTATGAAGTATACCACAAATACAGGTCAACAAGAATACTGAAAAGTAATTTCTTTTTCTGTATTTTTTCAGTTCCAAAAGTGAAACTTGTATATAATATATGTTAATTCCACTGTTTAGTATTGTGTGGCTGATTTATAGCTTACAGCTAACAAAGATCTTAACTGCTTGTGACCACTTGCTGCTTCACCGGAGGAATCTCCAGCTCTTCTTCCAGTGATTCTTCTTCTGCCTCTCTGTCAGGTTTTTGAGCATCATTTAAAGTGACATTCTGTAAAGTTTTCATCGGCAACACTTCATCTGGAGTAGAAAGCTCTTGTAGCTCGACATAATGTAAAATCTCAATGTTTTGTCATTGTTGATGGTGTTAGTTAATGTCTCTCAGGTTCTGTTGAAGTGATGCTTCAGGCTCTGGCTGGTGACATGAAACCCAAATAATGGCTATTAAGGAGGGTCATTCTGTTTTCCTGCAGGACCGGGGTGATTTGGACAGATGCTTTCTCCCAACAAAGTCATCATCTATAAACTGCTTTTTGTGTTTATTTGATCTTAAAATGACTTTTGATCAGTTTTTGATGATGTGAAGGAGGGCTCGATGGCTCTCAGTGAGAGCAGCTGGAGGCTGCACTGGATCTGGGCTCACCAGCTTAGCGATCAAACTTTTCGTGTTGCGTAAAAAGTTTCCAGAAACATTTACACGAGTTGTTTTTATTCTGAACACATTTTAAATAGTTCTAGTTAACTTTTGATTTCATATTTTTATCTTCATTAATCCTTGCTTGTCTCTTTGCTGTAGTTAAGAGCCACCCGTTTGGCAGCAACTTTGACTCCTCATATGTAAGTATCATTTCTTCCTTTATGACATATATTCAGACATCCACAATGTTAAAAAGTAAAGTTTAACCTTTTACTTTGGTTGCAATATTTGATTGGATTTTTTGTTCTTAACTTACTTTTACCATAAAAAATGTACATCAGATGTGTGAATGGCAGTTAGTCCATCCGATTGGTCAAATATATTAATGTGCAAACTATGAATGCACAACAAAACGTCGTATCTAAGTTTGCACTGATTGCAGTTTTCTGGCTGATTAGCAATGTACAAATAACATGACTAGTTCTGTTGTCTGAAAAGTTGCTAAATATGGCGACAAAGTTGCTGAGTTTGCCTCAGTGTGGAGGCTGATGTTAGCATGTTGAGGTGTGACCTTTTGAGGAGGAGGGGGGTTCCTGTCATGGCAGAGCTGGTTTTCACTCCTTTTCACAGCACAGATCAGTTTTTCATCAAGTATTGATTGCTGATCTGACTAACTGAAGGAAATCGGGGCCGATTTATTGAATCCTACCAAACATTGTGCTCAAGCAGGCTTTGCTATTGCATTGTTTTTACGTATCTGAGTGTAAAATCATCTGATTGGTGGGACCACCACCACCTCCAGCTGACCGAGCCATTGAGCTCTTTTAACCTCTGGCTCCAAGTCTTAACACTGCTGGTGTTCAGGATCAGTTTGTGTCATAGGCATGTCTGTACAGAGCCAATGTTACAAAGTTCTATAGGGTATGCTGCTATGGTAACCAAGTTTTTCTTTTTCTTTTTTTCCAGAGTAAGACAGAAAAAGACGTGATCCTAAAGCTGCTGCTCAGCCTCCATGATCACCTGGCCATCGTTGCTGGTAGATATGGACTCATTGTTCAGTTTGAGCTTCATTTGAACACATGCTCCATAACACACTGACAGCCAGTGCTTTTAAAAAGTGTCCCAACACTTTGACTCCACAACAATAATGTCCCATAAGTCCTGAGTTCTGTTCAGAACAAGGTTTTCAGTTCCAGCTTAGGATTTATTAACCATGACTCATACTGCCTCCTATAAGCATCAGCTGTTATGAACTATATGAAATCCATGTAAAGAATTTACTTTAATGTAAGCAGGGACTCAGTTTTAACTCTGGTGTTGCTTCACAGGTCATCATGACTGTGGAGAGCAGCAGTATGCTAGCAGGAGTCTGTCCAGAGAGCAGGTCACACAGTATTTACTGGTAGGTGACATGAATCAGATGCTGACCTGTGGTCAGATTTTGCTCTGGTTGAGCATCAGAAGCTTACATTTGGAAGCCATCAGAGTTTGACCCTAAATGGACTCACTCGTCTTGGTTTTAACTGTGTGTGTTTTTAAGGCTCAGAATGGAGACTTTAAAGACTTCATTGATGTCTCTTTGGAGTGGATCATTCGAGCTGGCCAGGATGTTGGTATAAGGTGAGGATGGGGAGAAAATGTTCACGTGACTGTTGCTATAGCAACTCATCTTTAGCCACCATGGGCTGCTTGTGGGTATAAATGTATGTTGATGTTTAAAGTTGTATTAAAAGAACATATAAGGGGGTGATGGCGTTACGATACCCGTTCAGCACTCATTGTTTGCAGCCTGGCTTCTGACAGACTGCCCCAGTGCAGCCATGGCTATAATCCAGTATAATCAGTGTGTGAATGTTCCCTTTGAGATCTCAATTTAGTGTGAAGAGCATTATAAATAAAATTCATTATTATTATTAGTGGTGGGCTTTCAAGGAACCTCTCCCTCCTGCTGTATGGACCGAATATTTAATTGACTATTATAATCCCAAATTTTCTATAAGTCAGAGAGTCTGGTATTTATTTTATGCCACCAAGTGAAAGTAAACAAAGGCAGAAATGTCGACTCCAGCATGACAGACAAGAACATCTCCTTTGTCTATTTCAAAATAAAGAACCTGAACGTTGAGGTTGTTTGCATAAAGAGCGGCCATGTTTGTTTATTTATCATCATGTTCCTCATCCATCATGTTGGCGATCATGTTTTCTCTGGAAAAATGTACTGACATACAGAGACCGTCATCCTTCGCTAATGATGACAGACTGCTGTTTGCAGCAGCTCTGATACGCTGAAATGAACGTGGTAGTGATCACAATCTCAGATTCAGTCAAGAATAATCCAGTCCAGGATTAATCATTTTAACTGATGGTAATGCCATAAAAAATATTATTTTATCTTTTGAGAGATGCTGGTCTCATTACTTATTAGAAACCAACTTATTGGTTGAATGAGAATAAGTTTTAATCTAAATCTGCCAGTGATATGAATAACTTTGCTAGGAGAGACTGTTACTCTACATCTCCAACATGCATCAGTCAGGTGTAACTGGTCTGTTCTTTAATCTCTTATAAGTGACAAATGTCCTTTATCTGTAACTAAAGCTCTGGAAACCATGGAAACAATAGCTGCACAGGCAATCATTTCACACTGTAACCACAACAGATAAAGTATTTTTGGTGTGAACATGTGATGGATTTGTGTGTTTCCAGGCTGAGCGGGCAGCAAGCTGACGACCTAGTGACGGATGTGTCTGAAATCTCTTGGTTGGAATCCACGCATCCCAGGATGCCGTTCACCTGCCGCTTTCGCCGAGCTTTGCTCACAGTCATAAACAAAGTCCTGGTTGTTGCCGTTGGTGAGTAGACCCAAACGCTTGGAGTTCTGGGAGGGGCAACGAAGGTCAAAGCTATCCAAGTAACATCAGATCTAAAACATGTAGCTCTGGAACAATAGGAGCAGCGTTCTGCACCGCTAACCGACAAGTTAGCTTGATAACTCTGAAGGACTAATCATAAATATTAGTTAGTAATATCAACATGATATTTAGTGGAAGCTCATGCTAAAACTTCAACCGTCTTCATACCATGTGTCAATGATAAAACATGTGGGACAACATATGGAGCCAAAGTGGGACCATAAAGTTTGTTCAATAAAAAAAGTTTGAAACTGAAATAGATTTGAAACTGAGAAAAACATTTTTGAAGCTAAAAAACTGGAAGTGAAACTTAAAATGTTGAAAACTGCTTTTCAGATTCAAGATTTTTATTTTTTGTATTTGAGATTTCTTTTCTTTTCAGTTTCATACTTTTGGCTGTGTTTTGGGTGATGGGGTATGGGATCATGACAGACAGCTCACTACCATAGCTGGACAACATAGTCCCTGATGTTGCATTCAGGGACCATGAGAACTGGTAATGTCCTTTAAAACATCATCAATATTCTATGTGTGTGAGATTGGTTTTGAAAAATCCCCTGTTTCACTGATATGACCTGCTTATGTCAGCACACCACACAAATATCTGTGAAAAAATATGATGACAAATTTAATTAACTACTGTTGATTTATACTTATTAACCACATTAACGCTTTGGTCAGAGCACACTGGACATCAGGAGATTTTTTACTGTTTACTGTAAAACTATACAGTAAACAGAATAAACGTCATTTGCTGCACCGCATCAGAAGAACATAAATTTGAATATCAAATTGAAGGATTCTTAAAGTGAAACTCACCCCCAAATCAACCATTATTGCTGATAGACCATCTAAATAGACTACTTAGATGCAAATTTTCTTGAACTGTTGTTCAAGAAAACAGTTCTGCAGTGCTGAGGAAGGATGAGAAGCTAACAGAGGCTAACGGCAGCCCTTGCTGCTCGCTCTGAACAGACAGGCTGCAGCCAAGCTGCACGGTGATGTCGCAAAAAAAAAAAGTCTCCAACAACACAAAAAAGACTCTAGATTTATCAGTTGCTGTTATTTTGAAAAAAGGCATTAGAGAAGCCTGAAAAATTGATAAATACAGCAACAAAGTGGATAAGCTGACAGCAGTGAATCTGATCACTAACCCCTCCCTCATCCCCACACTCGGCTGTGTCTCTTGGCTCCATACATAAAACAAAAACTAATCAATAATTATCGATAAACTCATACGAACTGCTTATATCGTCCAGCCCTACTTCACGGATTCCCTGCTTCCACAGCCCACTCCCACCAGGATCTGGGCTAACCCCCACCCTGTACTTTAATACATTCTTATTTGTATCAGGTGTATTGCTGAGTGAACTTAACATGGAAGTGTCATGTCTGCAGTTGTAGGCTTAGTGTGCAGTGTGGTCTGCTACGTGAAGTATCGCTGGAGGAGAGAGGAGGAGGAGACAAGGCAGATGTACGACATGGTGGAGAGGATCATCGGTAAGATCAGCACACTTCACGTCACAGCTTGAAGCAAAAAGCAGAAATCAGTGTAAACTGTTGTGGTCCAGATGTGTTAAGGACCCACGGTGAGGCGTGCCAAGAGAACCGGGACCTGGAGCCTTACCTGCCCATCCCCCATGTCAGAGACTCTCTGGTTCAGCCCCAGGATCGGTGAGTTCCAACAGCAGCAGGAAGTGTCCGTCAGCCTCCAGAGACCAGGTTAACCAAGTGACTCCTCAGGAGGAAGATGAAGAAGGTTTGGGAGCGAGCTGTGAAGTTCCTCTCAGCGAATGAGTCCAGGATCCGGACAGAGACGCAGCAGATCAAGGGAACAGACTTCATGGTGTGGAGGTGGATCCAGCCGCCCCTCAGCTCTGACAAATCCAAGATGTGGCAGGGGAAAGGTACCATGCTGCTGCTATTTATTTATTTTATTGTATTTTTTGTTTGTTGCTTTTAAGATTCTATAGTTGTGTGTTTAAGCATTGTCAACAATGTCTTCCAGTAACATAATTACCTGGTAATATTTTACATTTCCTGTCAACTTAACATTTTTTAATACAAAAACCTGGCAACCCGACCAACAAGCTTAGCAAGTTTTCTGGGTAAAACCCTGACTTGGATGATCTCAGTTACAACAGCAATTGCTGTTGTAACTGAAATCATCCAAGTCCCTCTTGGGATAAATAGTTATTTTGAACCAACCTGTCAGCCTCCTCAGGGTTTGCCTTCCCTCATGTTGTCACTTCCTGTAGAGACACATAACAGGAGAGCGTGCAGAGACTGGCTGCTGCCAGCCTGATTCTGTCAAAGTTTTAGAGCTGCAGCAGACCGCTGCATGGCGACTGGTTTACAGCTAGGAAATGAATGCGGTCTCATGTTTGTATTTTTTCCCAGCATTCCCTCTGGACCGGAGGAATTCACCGCCCAACAGTCTGACTCCCTGTCTGAAGATCAGAAACATGTTTGATCCAGACATGTAAGTACCTCCATGATTGAACTACCGAAGGCTCTCAACCCCAACCTCTGTGCAGATTTTCAGTGTGTATGTGTGTGTGTGCGCAGGGAGGTTGGTGACAGCTGGGACTTGGCCATCCAGGAAGCCATCCTGGAGAAATGCAGTGACAATGACGGCATCGTCCATATTTCTGTTGATAAGAACTCTAAAGAGGTGAGCTGTGTGGTGTCATTAAGTCGTGTTGGTTCTGTGGTTCTGAAGTGTGTTGTTTCTGTTGTTCTCCTCCACTGACTGTGTGTTTCCACAGGGCTGTGTCTATGTGAAGTGTCTTTCTGCAGAGCACTCAGGAAAAGCCTTCAAAGCCCTGCATGGCTCCTGGTTTGATGGTGAGTTACATGCATTAAGTAGTGTGCAGGGGTGTGTGTGTGGTTCTGTATTATAGAGTGATGTGTTTGCCTGCAGGTAAGCTGGTGACAGTCAAGTATCTGCGTCTGGACCGGTACCACCAGCGCTTCCCGCAGGCCCAGGGCTGCAGTGCGCCCCTGAAGGCGTCCAGCCTCCACCAGACCCCGGCTCCCTGCCCGCTGCAGCACGGGGGCCCCAACTCCTCAGGCTTCTCCTGAGAGGGCCCCTCCCTGTATCATAGAACTGTGGCCCCGCAACGAGGCGGCAGCACAAGCTGTTCGGTGGTGCAGAGTTTTTAAAAACATCAACTTTATATTTCAAGTGTCATAGAATTGAAAACAAAGCAAAGTGAGTATTTATTGTTATCTTTGTTCTTTTCCATCGCTCATTGCCACAGTGGAGTCATGTATGTATGTAAGCTTTCAGTGCAACATTGTCACTGTACACTTCTGTTTATCACTGCCTCCATGCTGGCAACTGGAAGATGGGAATCCTTCTGAAGCACAAGCTTTCCACCGTGGTATGTGTGTTTCTGTGTGTGTGTCTGTGTGAGAGAGAGAGTCTGATAATCTGAGCACACATCCTGATGCTTCTGTCAGCAAACTGAGTGCATCTGCAGGAAAACTCTGAGATTATGCAACAGCAGCGTTCCAGCATGTTGGGAAAACTCCATCCATTTCTTTAGCTCCATCTGACCTCCCAAAGGGGTGGAGTCTGTACCACCTGACTCCTCCCCTCACCCACACTCACAGCACAGGATTAAATTAGATTAAATTTCCTGCTCTACCAGAGTCAGTGTGACTCCTCCTTAACCATGATGTCAGCACTCTGATGGAAGGATCCTGAACTCCACGTATCCCACACACTGCAAGCATCTGAAGCATTGGAAGCTTCCAGTTTCCTGTTTCTGCTGCACCTTTATATTCCTAAAACATGACATGAGCTGATACTTGTTTTTAATGCAGATAATACAGTATCAGACTCAGTTCTTGCTGTGTAAAATTGTGCATATAGTTTTCATATTTTGCATTTGCTTGCTGCAGTGATGGTTTGCTGCAGATGATCCAACTGTGCCTTAAATTGTGCTTTTTTTTTTGAACTGGCACTGCTTTAGAGAATGTACCGGACATAGAAAATATTGAAATTGTTTAGAGGAGAAATGAGGCAGACGTATAGCTCTTAGTTTGGAAACTTGGAAGTTGGCGTTTTGTAGAAGTTTCCTTTGATATTAAACCAAAATGTTCTATTTATTTTCATTTTTAATGAGGGTTATGTACAATTTTAATGTCACTAGACCTGTTGTATTTTTTTCATTAATGATTGACACTTGCTTTGTAAGGATTGTCAGGATGTTTAAGACAAAATAAAGTGAACACTTTGAGAAATAAATGAGCATTTAGAGCTTGACTTTGGACCATCTGAACGCTCACAAAGGGTTGGACACTTTGTAAAGGAATTCCTATATGAATATTGTGTTTCTTTACTGCATCTCATATTATGCTGGCATTTATGGCTGCAGATAAGCTCTACTTAAGATAAGTTCTTCTATTTAATCAAAATGAAATCAGTTTATCTGTGCAGGACCAATTGATGTAATTTCAAGTCTCTTGATCATCAAGTTCTTATTTATTGATCTAATGGGTCTTCTCACAACTCTGCGTCTTCACAAGCCAAAGAGCCATTTTTGCCTAACCCTACCCACAAATATCACATTCTGAAAAAAAAAGCCTAATAATTTTTGATATAATATAGGACATCGTTGTTTTTTCCCCACCAGAGAGCTTTTTTTTTTTTTTTTTTTTGTGGGCTCTAGTATCCCTTATTAGACAGTAGGCTGACAGGAAGGGGGTAAGACATGCGACAAATGTCGTCGGGTCCAGGAGTCGAACCCTTGACGGCCACGTCGAGGACTCAAGGCTTCCAAATGTGGGTCGCGCTATCCCCTACGCCACCACAGCACACCCTACATCGTTGGTTTTAAAGAGCCACCATTTCTGGTTTTAGTTCTTAAAGAAAAAATTGTCCAGAAGATGGACATATTTCTTCCATGGGATCCTAATATTTATAAAAAATATTGTTGGGTTGAAATCCAAAGCAAATGGAATATGAAAGGACAAGCCTGGGAAGAAAACAGTCAAAGCAGAGACTTGTTTCCAGGGAACTCTAAATTCTGAGACACCACTGGAGGACAGGGGGCGGCCTTTGACTAGACGTAAAACACCTTTGGGACTCTAAGCCACAGCGGTCCATACAGAAGACAAGGAACCCCCACAGTCAACCCAAAAGATACCACTGGTGAAAACATACCAAACAAAACAAACTAAAGTTGGCTTTGGTTATTAAATATTACTGTACTAATTCAAAACTCAAATTCTATTAAAATTTTCAAAAATACTTTATTGATTCAAAATGGACATAAAATGTAATTTTTCAGTTATTGTGAATGGTGTTGGCTGGTGACAGGAAAGATCTCTTGTAGAAGTCTGTATTACTGTAACTAAACAACAGATCTTGCAGCATCTTGCAAGATCTGCAGCATCTTGGTGCAAACCTCGAAGGATCTTGGCTTCCTCAACAAGTCCAGTCTGCTCTGTCTCTCATAGATGCTTCACTATTGTGTGTCGGGGCAACAGGTCCAGTCATTGATGACTGTAGACCTGTTGCAATACAACAGGTCTACAGTTACCTGTAGGGCAACTGTAGACTTGGCTGTAGATGATGAATGATGATGATGAATGATGATGATGATGAATTACATCTAGATCCATGATGAAATACAGAATTCATTCCGAAGTTATGTTTAATTTACATAGGCAAGTCGAATAAGGACAACCCTGCTGTAAATGTTATATTTGTAGTCAATCTTTGAGGAAAATTATCTTCTCTTAGTTGTTTGAAGGAACATCTAAAAATGCTATTGGTAATTTCAATGTTGAGGAAATTCAGTACAATTAGTCAATGAAAAACTGATAAAACTTGAATTTGTTATTACATTCTTATTTGAAAACCTTAGTTTATTCTTTATCGTTAAGAGCATAATTGTGGAGATCCAAAGGGACTCTCTGGGTCACTGTGGACAATCCCTTGCATTGTGTCATTGACTTTCCAGCAATTCCTCATTCTCAACATGTATGTAGTGACAGTGGAATAGAAAAACTCCCTGTTTACAGGAAGAAACCTGAGCAGAACCAGAACCTGGCTCAGAGTTCTCTCTCACAACCACACACCCACACAGACCCATACACTCACAAAGAAGAAGAAGCAGAAACACTGATCCAGGAGTACTTTTTGTGTTCAAAGGAAGTAAAAAGGTAATGCAGTAGTAGTTTCTATAATGGGATATTCTAGGAGAGAAACACATCTTAACAGAAGCTTTGAGTCAGTTGATGGAGTCAGATGATGGAATCCCTAATTCTATCCCTATAGCAAAATGTTGCTATTTTTTAAAATAAAATAGCAATATTTTATTAAAATTTTACACGAGGTGAGATGTAACACCCCACAACCCCCCCACCCCCCCCACCCACCCCGCCCGCCACCACAACACATAGTATGTCACTAATCCGGCTATATATACATGTATTTGTCTTATGATTCTGAC
>CAEFZY010018469.1:0-22334 GCA_903066815.1 Brachyrhaphis roseni | reverse complement strand
GCCGGAGCGGCGGCAACAGGAGCTTGATCCGCCGGAGCGGCGGCAACAGGAGCTTGATCCGCCGGAGCGGCGGCAACTGGAGCTTGATCCGCGGCGACGGCAGCTGCGGCCTCGGAGCTCCGGCTAGCACGCCGGCTGATGCGGGCTCGAGAACGCCGGCTGGTGCGCCGGCTGGAGGAGGAGGGAGACCCAGCTGAAGCTTGGTCCGGAGGTGGCGCCGGCCTCGGAGAGTCGGGAGGCCCGGACGCCGGAGACACTGGAGCGGGAGCTGGAACCGGAAGCGGCGCCGGCCTCGGAGAGACGAGAGGCCCGGACGCCGGAGACGCTGCAGCTGGGACTGGAGGTGGTGCTAGGCCGCGCTCCCAATCCACCTCCCCCTGGAGCTTCACTAGCTCAGGGAGAGGGAAGCGCGGAACCCAGTAGTCCAGGAGGTGTCCCAGGCGTACAGCAACGCCCAGCAGCCTCCAGGAGCCCCCAGGCTGCGTCTTCGCCTGGAAGAACTCCTGGATGGTGGAGGTGAGTTCTCTTAAGTCCTCTGGGCTCATAATTAGCGCGCCTCACCTTTCGGTTGGTCGGGTCCTTCTGTCACGAAGTGGTGTAGAGGTGGAGGTAAGGCAGACGCTTGGAGACCCAGGTTAACAGTAAAAGATGTATTTAATGATGATAGCCAGGAAAACAAACAGTCCACAACTGTGGCAGCACTGCTGGCAGGAACACAGGGGCTAAATGCAGGTAGCGCACAGCGAACGAGTGGAGACTGGCACAAAGTGACGAACATAGACGAATGCTGACAAGGACCCGACGAGGAACACAGGACACAGGTGGGACTAAATACACAGAGGGTAATCAGGGAAACAAGACACACCTGGGAACAAATCACGGGGAGACAGGACAACACGGAGAGCACAGAGACACAGAACATGACAGATTTAACTGCTCTGTGTGTTGTACAATGGCTGCTGGGAAAGACAAGCGTTTTGTTAATGACATAACACTCGCTGCGTTCTTGTTGGCTGTGCAGGAGGCTCCAAGTCTGCTTTTCAAAGACGTACATTTGTAAAATTGTGAATCTCTTTGCAGCTATTTTTATGTGTGAGTAAATATTGAGGTGGGGGGGCAGGCTAAAGTCTCATTATCAAGAAATGATTTTATGCAAAAAATGTAATCAATATTTTTTATATCCTTTCATTGAAGTGAAGTTGGGCACTTTCAAATAAAAAATTAAGCGAGAAGGCCATCATTTTTGCTTCCGTTTAAAAAAAAAATAGATCAGAAGACAGCAATCTCATATTGTTAAATCAGATAAAATACACCGAGTGTTGTGGGTGTAATGTGCCACATTGAGAAAGTATTCAGAGAAAACAGCTACAAAAATAGACACTACTACAAACCTGCCATCACTTTCTTGCACTCTCCTTCAGTCTTTTTTACGATTTGCATTTTGAAAAAGAGACTCTGCTCCATTAACTTCCTAACGTGAGCCAAGAACAGCCCACACAAGTTCAAACACAACAGTTGAAAATTTAAATAAAAATACAAGCACAAAGCTGAAAAAACATTCACCGGAGTTATTTGTGCGCAGCTTTTCACCTCAACAAAGCTGCATTCAGGTCGGACGGAGACTAAGGAAGTGGTACTGTATGAAGACGTGCAGGTCAGGGCTGTGACAGGAAGCGGTATGGCTGGGATGAGGGAAGAAGTCGCATGGGACTGCATGACGTCTCAGAGAGAGGAGGCCGTAATCCATCACTCTCAAGGGTTCATCGATGTCCGGCTCTGTTCCTTCACTACTGACGGACAAAGCGCACAACAGACCGGTGTCTACTCCCTTCAGCTCACCGCTCAGCCCGAGAGTCAGCCAGGTCTAAATGTCACAATCTGAGACTTTTAACGGACAAATCTTGAGTTCAGTGCGATCATTTGGCCGTCAAACGCAGTGTCGAGTTTCACTGACCTGCTCCTACAGTCTGTGCAGGTTTGGCACCGACATGCTGCTCAGCCATAGCTCACCTCAGTGGCTTTGTGCACAAGTTTCACAAGAGAGGCAATTAAATCCTTGTTTACCAAATCTAATCGGTAATCCGGGAATATAAAAAGACATTTTTCTAATGGCCATTTTCTCCACAAAAAAAAAAAAAGCATTTTGTAATGATTTGTAATTTTTGCACTCTTGAAATTAAAATAAATACATAAAAGAAAAAACTATAACTTATGTTGTTGTGAAGGATACAACTTTTCTCTGAACAAAATACAAATTTAATTTAAAAAATGTATTTTTAAGTTTACAGTAATTGTCGGTTCACCATCATACAGGGGAATAAACACGTCACTGTATTTTGCTTTACAGAATTTTTATGTCTTGATTTCACAGACTATTGATTTTACTGAAGTCTTTTTTTTTTTAACAGTGGAGCTTTTATTTAATTAAATTTAAAGCTAAATTTGCCTAAATATGACCCAAATCCTGACCCTATGATTGAAAGTAAATTTGTTCAATTAAGCCCAAAAGAATTTGAAAACTAGACGGATTAACCAATCAATCAATCAATTTTATTCATAAAGCACCTCTCACACTAAAAGCAACTCAAAATGCTGTTTTCTAAATGACCGTTTTCTCCACCAAAATGGCTACAGTCGACGGAGCCCAAAAATTGTCATTTGTAATGGTTTGCAATTATCCATTGTTGCACATTGTGGTTGATGTCTGCAGCTTCCCCAGGAAGGAGAGGGAAGGCCGTTTCTCATGCCATTTGATTGGCATCACATGACAAACAACTGATCATTAAAGAGAGCTGGGGATCCAGAAGCAAAGAGAAGTCAATAATGGGGAGACAGAGAGAAGGCAGCCTTAATTCTAGCTGCCGACATCCTGAGACTTTGACAGGAAAGACCTGAGACGCTCCGTCGAGAAACTTCAGCGTGTCTGAAATGCATCCTACATTTTTACGGTTGACAACAAATACGAGGAGAGACGCAAAGTAATGTGGAGGGGGGGATAAAAAATAAAAATAAAAGGCAGTCAAATGTCTTTCTGGAAAATTGTCAGCGAGATTGATCAAAACGTATTCCTCTGTACTTTGGCATTACAGTGAGAGCTATCGGTTGTAAAAAATAAAATAAAATAAAATAAAATAAATAACAACAAACCAAAAACAACACGCTCTTGTCTCAACAATTCATTCGAAGAAGTGGCCGAAGCCCCAAGGCACAAGTCTACACTATTCAGAAAAGTTTCCAAGTGTAACACAATGCAAAGGAGTGAGGATGATTTAAGGTATTGGAGGAAACAAAAGCTCCTTACTGGTAAACATAGACAGCTGGAAAATACCAAACTAAAAAGTCTATAGGACCAAAGCTCCCTGAGGAGGATTTAGGAATCTTTAGACCATTTTCTCTCCTCATTTCAAAGCAATGTCCTCTTAATCTGCACAAAGCCTGGAAGAATCTCACAGCACCATGTGAGTGATTAAGCAGCTCTCCCACTGCAGGAATAGGATAGCAGTCGGCTCGATGTGGATGTGGAGCTGCAATTAATATCTCAGACAGTGGAAGAGCACTAAAGCTTCACAGGAAGAAAAACAGCCACGTAATCTGTATAAATGTTTGAAACGGTTTCCTAATGTCGTGGAAGTGCATGTCAGGATACAGCTCAGATTAATTCTTGTTTTGACCAAACTTGTGACTGAACCTGTAGTTATCCATGCTAGTAATCTGTTAATATCTTGCAGATTCCCTATAACTGATTCTGTGTGCGTCTTTAACACACCATATGTAACTGACTGGTTGCCTACAAATCCTCCTGTAGGTCGATGTAAGTATCTCAAGGGATTCAAACAATTAATGGTTTATTGGATTAAAATTAGTTCCAATCCATCAATTAATAACGTCAGTTTAAACCTTCTATGAATGTTGTAGTTTGGCTGCCGTCCAGAAGAGGCCGCTGCTGGTCATCCTTCGGCTGAGACAGTTGACACAGAAATAAAGATGGCGGGGCCATACCGGAATGGGAAAGAGTCCAGTGCGGGATGACAAATGCATTTTATGTGGTTCAGTTTAGCAATATAAACTCGACAAGCTCCTTAAACTGCTTTGAAATATAAACACTTGGCGAGTTCCTTAACTTAATATCGCTCATTCAGCCGAGCTGCATGACGGAGCAGTATCAACTTCATTACCGATGTGCTACGAAGGCGAGGATGTGACAGAAAAGTGGACGGCATTATGCAGAAAAATTGTAACGTGATGCTTCATTTTGAAGGTTGCTGTTAGTTAATGCACCTCAAGAAGCCAAGTTGAAACATTCCTTCAAGATCAACAACAATAATTCTGTATGAACATCTTTCTGTTCATGGGGAAAATTTCATCTTATTTTGCTGTTCAGCAAGAGGTTCCTGTTTTGCTGTATTTTATAAATATGTCTTAACTTTATTAATGTGAGGAAACCACAACTTTCTATCTAAAGTTACTCCAAAGCTCAACAGAAGCAGTTTGGGTTTTCATTGAAAGCTTTCACACAAAAAAAGCAGTTGCAGGATTAAGCTAAGCCTGACAGAAGTGTGAACAACACACATTATCATTCATCACGTAAATGACTCTTGCTCCTCTGAACCTCCTAGTACTCTTGTAAAGCATCATTTAAATGAGCTAATGCCTCCTTTGGTCCATGTATCTCTGTTGTAGTATTTCCCTCTCACCTCCCCCACCTGCTTGGACATCTTCCTTCCCTTCTCCTCTGGAGATGTTGATGCCATCAGTAAGCACACCTGCACCTCATCTGCTCCCGTCGATGGAAAAGCTATTTCAAACTTCACGAAGTACCCTGATATACGATGTTAATGTAACATTGGTTTCTGAAAACAACTGATCGATTCTGATGCTTACATGTTTTACTGTCTGTAGCTAAATGTACTGTTTGAACACAGCTGTCTTTTGACGCCAGAGTAAAAATTGATCAGGCGTCATAACGAACGGCTTTAATGATGCGGCTGCTGTCTTCTCGGCTTAATGCGACCATTTGTGAAGCGGCCCGGGCGACACCAGGAGAATGGCGCTCTGATGAGCCGACCTGGGCCCTGCTGCAGCGAGCGTGCTTGGCCACTGATAACAGGGCCCAGAGCTGCAAAGGAGAGAATCCCATTACAAATAGCTGCATTAGGTCTGTCAGATTGTGCAGCTGAGGCGGTACATCTCCATTGACCCCGCACCGCCACGGCGCCCCCGTGGGGTCGGAGCGCTGCCCCCTTCTGGGAAAAAATGGACCTCAGCACTTTTAAAGAGAAAGGGGGGGGAGGAAGGTTGCACTCAGGAGGCATGGATGTGAATACAAACACAAGCAGACACACACACACTAGGTAAATACCTTTACTATACCAAGTCATGCTGTGAGATGCAATTTTTAAGATGCACAAATTAATACACGAGCAAACTGATGTCGTTACACAATTAGCCGGGATCCAAATGCGTTTAAGGAATCATTCAGGTGAAGTGAGGTGATGTTCTGCTACATATAATGTTACTGCTCTTGGTGTGCTCATATATGAGTCCAGATCGCTTGATCCAGAGTTAAGCAATAAGCATTACATTTTGTCAAATGTCATCAAAATCACCAAGCAAATACACATCAAATGTGTTGATCAATGTTACAGCTCGAAACAGGTTAGCTTTTGGCCTTTATTTAAAGCTGCTAACTTTATATATATATATATATACTTATATATATATATAAAATCAAGCTCCTCTGCCTTTTCCAGTGCCAACTAGAAACAACCAATCAGAGCCAGGAGGCGGGTCTTAGCGGAGTCAATCAACCTGTCATGAAGGCCAAAGATGGTTCAAAAAACCATTTAATCTAAATTTGCAGAGATGATGAACAACAAAAATAATTTTGTCTGAACGTCCATTAAGATACCGAACATCATGAGTGAAGGTAAAACATTAGGAGAGCTACAGCACTGTGGAAGACGAAGCAACAACATTCATTCACAATTTTTGATGGAAACCAGACTAGAGTTAATCTAATTATGATTCAAATCAGCTAATTTTTAAAATAGTACAAACTGTTGGATTCAATTTTGTTTTTTAAATCTACGTTACATGAAAGTTTCATGAAAAAGCATGAAAGAGTTTTCCAAACAGTTTCTCGAGCAGCTGGAGTTAAAATCACAAATTCGATATGCCCTAAAGGTTCATCAATACTTTTCTTATTCACCAAAAGAAAGGTAATAAAATGATCTCAACAAACCAAATACTTCACATTTTGTTCATACTGGATCAAGAATCCTGTTAACATCTGTGTTTACATGTTTAAAGTCAAATTAAGCTGCAAAAGTTTACTACTGCTCACAATCTGCTTTTTCTGCACTCTCTATATTGCGAATACAACTTCCAAACAAAATCCAATCTAAAGCTCCTTTAAGAACTGACAATATCTCACATCTAGGTGAGATATTAACTCACCTAGATGTGAGTCAATATCTCACATCTCGGTCCTGTTGTTCTCTTCACCTTTCAATCTGCAACTCATAATATTCTATCACTGTCAGACAAGACGTCAAGAGAGCCACTTTGGTTGAGCAGAGATGTAAAAAGAAGCAATTATAGAAAGAAAAATAAATAATTTGACTGCGAGGAAAGTCGTCTGCATGCGGTGAGGACCGCAGGTGACTGAGAATTGGTCCGGCCGCCTCGGTACACTCAGCCAAGTGGATGGAGCAAAATGAAAGATAAGGATTTCATCACAAGATCTAGCTAGCTCCTGTAACGCATGCCGTCAAAGTGTGCGCATCGACAAGCAGAGAGATGTGCCGTAAATTATGTCTGCATGGGAGGTGAGCCAAAAAGGAAAAAAAAAAGTTTATGCTTTCCAAAAAAGAACTCTGAGCTGAAGCTCACTGTAAATGCAAAACCAGAACCTTTGGGAATAATAACGATGCTCCTCGGACCGATGAATCAAAGTTTGGCCACTTGTTGAATCCAGAATAAACAGGAGACGGTCCACGAAGATGTTTGCGAATGTTGCCGAGGATCTTTGAAACATTTGGGGACTATATGTTGGTGCTGCTAATTATTCACTCAACCAGTAATCGTTATTGTAAATTTGTTAAAATTAACTCAGCGAAAACAGAAGGAAAGCATTCTGCTTGATTTGAGTGAACATACAGGGTTTGTTTTTTTCCTGCACCAAACACTTTCAGACTATTTACTCAACCCAAAGCAGCGACGTTCTATTATTTTCTTTCCCTGCATAATGTTGTTTCTGCAGGACAAGTCGGTGTTTGCTGATTGCAAATTGCACCTTCTCAAGTATTCTTGTCATTAACATCCTGAAGAAGACAGAAAAGCTGCACTTTTGGAAAAATGTGTTCATGAATGCATCTCGCAAAAAAAATCTCTGTATATAGACGATCCTATATGGGTGTATTTCTTTCTTTGACAAATGCACACCAACAATAAATATACAGCTAGATAATGAAGTTCGGATTCCCACAGAAGGATTTTACGAAATTTTTGCTTTGTTGGTGTTTGGGTTGAGAGAGGAATCGAGCTGATGTGCTGAAATCAGTACATTTCAGCTACATGAGCAGATTTTGGCAGATTTTGAGGGGCAGCTAATGTTCAGCTATTATGTGTCCAAACACAACTATGCTGATGATGAAATCTGAGATTTATGTGTCAAAATTTTAAAAAAAATTTTCTAACAAAATTTTTGACTTTTTCAAGCTCAGAAATGTCATTGTTTAGTCAGACTTTCTGAGTTTTGTGGTGGAAATTAACTCCTGTTTTTTTTTCCTTTCTTCCTATCTACTATGTCCCCAATATCTCAATGTAGTAAAGGGAATGTGTCAAACAGCAAACATTAATCTGACTTACTGCATCTCAGGTTTAAGCAGGAATTGGTCTAAAAAGCCCAATTGCAGCTAAAACAAAATTATTCCACATGTTTGCAATGCCGCTGTCTCTCCCACCTGCAGAATGAGAACGATGTAACCTACAGGAACTGCAGGAGGAGGAGGAGGAGGAAATGAGGCACTGCATAAGTGGTATTGATTGAACTGGTCCTTGTCCACCCTCATTTATAAACAAGGCTAACCTGCTACATGTTTATGGAGGACCGGTCACCCTGACAATAAGCGATGCTGGTGTGAATCCCGGCGACACCGGAGAAATGCACTTAAATGAGGTCAGCACAAAACGGGAGCAAACAGACCAAAGAAGCAGAGTTGAAGTTACTGCAACACTGTTTCCTAACTTTCTCTGGATGCTGGGATGTCTAATAAATGTATGTTATACATGTCTTAATGTGAGGAAATGAAAAGGATTTTGTGACGTATCAAGTCCTTTATTGTCTTTTAAAGTCTAGCATGCATTTTGATTTTGATTCACGTGAGTTCTGAATAGTGCGTGTATGTTAGGATCAAGTATGTGGAAAAATTCTAATGTTCTGCTGCATCATAGGGAAAAAACTTTTCATTTTAACTGTGATATTTGTTTTATTTTAGTTTGGTTTTTTTCCATATGTAAAGATCAACTGTCCAGGACGAGTGATCAAGTTTATTTAAGTTACTAATTAATCAGTCAGAAGGGCAACTCACCTGCAGGTTTATATGTTTGCAAAATGTAAGGTATGAGTAAATAAAGTAACAATTGGGTTATGTCACAGCTTCAGTAGCTCTGTGGTATATCTGACATCTAATTCTGACATGTTAAAAAATAAAAATAAAAAATCCACTGCGCTCTGGCGTAGCAGGAAATCAAATTATAAAAGTTGCAGTCTTGAATAAATAGGATTTCACTGCTGGAACATCCGAGGCGCTGAGTTGGCAAGGAAACACAGCACAGAATCATAAAGACTCCATTAAGCTCATTTTCATCTTTACCTGTGTTTTCACGCACACGGCGTACAGATTGATTAGAAAAGAGAATCCTTTTTGTGCTGCAAATGTCGGCGAAACGGTGCCGCCAGATTCGAGATAACGTGACATTCAGTTCTCAAAGAGCAGACGGATCCGATCGCAGCAGCTGAATCGTATGTGCGATGACAAAGATAGAGTTCAAAGACAAATTTTTAAAATGGATACGGGCTTTGATCTCTGTATTGAATTCAGCCTAATTAGAACAAAGATAGATATGCTTCACGCTATCCAAAAACAGGCGCACAACAAGCTCAGAAATGTGCGATTATTACTTCCTTGCATCAGTAAAAGCGGGTGGAGATGCCCAGCAGGGTAACGCCGGAGTCAAAGCAGCATTTTTTGGGAAGCGCAATTAAATTCAAGGGAAAGAAAGCAAACAAGAGCATGAACAAATGATCCGTGTTGAGTGTTCCTATCGGCGCTGGAGCCCACAGCCAGAATGGTTTGCTGCGGAGAGGCTCTTCAGCTGATGTGAAAAGCGGCAGCTGTGAGGTTTCACGAAGACAAGACGCAAATTAGGCTCCCATCTTCGGTGGGAAGACGCGCCAGCGTGTTTGCTCAGACAGCAGGCCTCATTCAGAGCGCTTTGATCAAAGGGCTGACAGTTAAAACTGTAACAGTCTTGTCAGGCTGAGCAAATCCCAAATGTGAGCTGATATAAACAAAGAACTCCTAATTAGCGTTAAGATTACAGAGGGTACGCCAAGTGACGGAGGTTGCACTTCTTCTTCTTCTTCTTCGACGTCTCAGCATTAGTCATGCAGGGATATATCTGGCAGTCAGAAGTCTGAGTTATGCAGGCTCTTGTTTTCCACAATTGGGAATCTTATTTTGGGGCGCAGCGGCACACAGAGTGACGTGATGGATGACTTCAGTGAATCAGATTAACCCTTTGACGTGCAGGCTGGCAGTGGCACAGTTGGTAGCACAGCAAGAAGGTCCTGGGTTCGATTCCCGGCCCGGAGTATTTCTGCACAGAGTTTGCATGTTCTCCCTGTGCATTCGTGGGTTCTCTCCAGGTACTCCGGCTTCCTCCCACCGTCCAAAAACACGACTGTCAGGTTAAATGTTTTTTCTAAATTGTCCGTTGGTGTGTGTGTGTGTGTGTGTGTGGCTTGTATTGGAATGCTATGCGATAGACAAAGTCATGGATAAATGACAGTTGAAACATCTTGAATCAATGTATAAAAGCCTGAAAGTTTCATCCACACAATATTGTTATTATTATATTCTTTCCAAATAGGACTTTACAGAATGAGCATATGGTATTTCATGCAAACATTTGTTTAATTTCTAAAATTCTTCACAACATTGCTGCTCCACCTTTAAGAAAGTTTTTCTCTCTGAGATCAGATGACATGACCAGAGTCACAAGGGCGCCCTCTACAGGCGAGTGCAACATCTCAAAATGTAGAGTTTCTTTTAATAAAACTGCCTTCTCTTTTCCTGACAAGACCGCCGGAATACACGGAATAGTTTACCGAATGAAATTGTAACATGTTCTAGTTATAAAATGTTTTCACAGCTGGCAAAAATATGGATGCTGAATAAGCAGATTATTGATGAAGGCGAAGAAATTCTTTTGTGAACTGTCTGCTGGTTTGTAGTTTGTTTTGCTTGGTTTTAGTGAGATCTGAATAATGAATTATTTGGCAAATAATCTTATTTTTTTATTCTGGTTTTTCATGATCTGTTAAATCATAATTTATTGCATCAACCTGTCCAGGAACTGCAAATGGAAATGAGCATTTTTTGCTACCAAGCGTCTCTCCTTTTAACCCTCTCAGGCTCAAATTAAGTTGTAGTTGCAGGAAAAATCGGATATTTGGAGAACATGCTCATATGGGGTAGTAATATACAATTCAGACTTTTTTTTTGAGAGAGACATTTCAACAGCATTGCAACAGCATTTAGCTGTTGCAAATCTGCAACATCTGCCTGGAGAGGGTTTTAAAAGGTTAATGAAATGTTGTATGTTGTCCGGGTGTAAATAAATGAACATTGTAAGCAGTACAGTCTTGACTCTCTTATGAATGAATATGCTTTGATCTAGACCATTCCACTACATCTCCATCTGTATGCTTGGGGTTGATGTCCTGCTGGTAGCTGAACCTCCATCCCAGTCTCAAGTCTTTCACAAAAATACATCTTTCCATCTCTGATCATTTTCTACTGAATAAAGCATCCCCACAACATGATGCTAACCCTCCTCCCGTCCCTCACATTTCTCTACGGTGAAACATGGTGGTGTCCTGATACTGATATGAGTGTGAAGCGCTCGTACTCCTAGAGGCAACCCGATACTCCGGATCGAAACCACTTTTGTGCTGGATTTTCCTCCTGGGCTTCCCTGCAACTGGCTGGACCACACTCCATGTCAGATGATGGTAATACAAGTTACATTACTTTCTGATCTTCCAAAAAAAATCAAAAACAAAAACAAAACAAACACACACACACACACACAGAAGGATAAGAAGGAAAGAGAAATTACATGGCAGGAAAGGGTGAAAATGTTCTTAGTTTTATTCATAAAAAAAAAAATCTGCGATTCACTCCTTTTATATTGAGATTGAGATGTAATGACAAGGCGACTGGAGACGATACAGTAAAGAGGCTGAATACAAATGTACATGACACTGTCTGGCTCAAAACACGACAAAGTTATAAAACATTTTGAGGTATGAAAACATTTACAAGGCACTTCTGGTTCCCACTTAGCTCAATGACACTAGACTTTCTGGATAATGACCACAATAGTAACACAATCCTATATCTCATATTGACAACTTTCCATTTAGAACTGGATTAGTGTCTAACAAGTTGGCTTTCCATGTTCTCTCCATGACTTCCTTCCCTCAGTCACACAAAAACCCTTAATAATGACAGGAAATTGACATTTGCCCCAAATTCAAGGATTTCACATATTTCTAAAACAAGTTTCTTCAGACTATTTATCAAATAGTTTTGATAAAGGAACAAATGCAGCACAAGACATAAAAAATAAATAAATAAATAAAAAATACAGACTTCATTCCCCCTATCCACTTCCTGTTCAGAACAGAAGGGCTACGTAGGAGAGCAGAGCGGGCCAAACGTATTCTCCAGTCGAGTCTTCAAACTGGGTCTGAAAGTAACATCACAAAGTGCAGCAGACAAAGTACGCAGCACTATGTGTAAGTATTCAGCAGTGTGTAAATCTTTTATCTCACAGGCAGCAGAGCTCGGGGTGCAAAAACAAGTTGCAACCTTGGCAGCCTGGCATGTAGCTCTGCCTTTGTTTGAGTCCTTTGAGTGCCTTGTGGAACGCTGACTGCTGATAAAGTGTTTGCATCTATCCCCTTCTGTCTTGGCCCATCTGGATCCAGGCTACGCCGTGGCAGCGATTCCTCCCTTCGTGTCCCCTTTGGCTCGGCAAATCGCCCCCAGCCAAATACTGGCAAATTTTCGAAGAGGCCAGCGCATCCGTCTGCTCCGACAGCGACTTTGGCAGGTCACCAATAACCCACTTAGATCTTTCTTTTGCTAGAAATCTCCTCGCTGGCAAACCGCTGACAGTTTTAGGTAGATCCTGAGGGCTGGGCTCTTTGCTTGACTGAGATCTTTGACTCTCTTTGTTTAAGGTTATGTAATGGCGCTGTGTGAATAAACTTCAAAGACTGCACATTCTGGCAAGACCATGAGCATTGAATTGATTCATAATCATTCGCTCAATTTCAGTCTTGATCAGCAGCAATAATCACCTCCTCTGAAATAACTGTCCTTCTTGGATAATTTGTACTTATTACTTCACCCGATGTTATCCATCAGAAACAACTCAGTCATTCTAATGTTTTGGCTTCTCATTGTAGGGAGTTGTAGCCGTTCATGTAGCTGAGGTGTATAGAAGATGATTCATGAAACAAACGCAGTCCTGGGTTTATTTAGTACAACAGGGTGGATGTTGATTCTTTTCAATCCACAAAAAGGGGAAAAGTGACAAATGTCTCACGTTTGGGTAGCTAAAAACGGGGTTGGAGCGAAGAAACCATAATCTTGTTTACTACAGAGTCATTTTTTATAATAATAATAATAATAATAAAAAGATATCTTCTAAATCCATTTTGCCCTTTATCAAGGGGTTCTGGTGCCTCTATCCAATGGTCGGTGGGCGACAGAGGAACTTGGGTCACCAGTCCATCGCAGAGACACACAGAACAGACAAACAAGTACATGAACTCACATCTAAGAGTCATTTTACAAACTTGGATATCATATTTATAAACCTAACAAGCAGCTTTTTGGATGGAAGCAGGAGAGAAGACATGAGCTCCAAGCAGAACAGGTCCAAGCTGGGATTTGAGGACCTTTTTTTTTTGAGAGAGGCAACAATGCTAATAACACCTGTGCCACCGTGCGGTCATGAATGACGGCATCCTGATAATATTTAACCAAGATTTTCGTCGGCAGACAAGTAAAGACGTCTAACAGAATTCATGCTTAGTATTTAATACTGTGTCAACAATTTTCTATGTTGGTTCTGTGAGGAAATCAACATACACACCAGGGCCAGAGTTTGTACACTTGTTCATTCACACAGGGGCGGTTGAACGGGGCCAGTGTTAAGCCAAGTATAAACCCTTCCTAAACATGTGGCGATGCACTTTGACTGATGATTCAAATGTTCCCAGTCTGCGCTCAATATTACTTTACTTGTGAAAAATACAAATATTTTCTCTAAAAAAAAAGTACAAATGTTTTCTCTAAAAAAACATTGCTAAAACTCCTCCCATTTAACTTTTTGAATGTTATTACTATCTTCGATGGAGACAAGTGTAAAAACTGATTTCTATTCATCTATGAAAACTATGTGTAGCTTGTGAATCCTCTGTTTATTAGTTGTGCAGTATATCTCTAGATGTTCTGTAATGTCTGAGCAAACCATTGGTTCAAAACAACGGTCTGAGAAGAATCTTAATGTCTTATGAACCAAGAAATTGAGTCACCAGTTTGAACTCAGTCTGATTAAAACTACGCCGCCTCTGTCCTGAAAGCATAAACCTAGAATCGGGGTAAAAGAAATAACTCGCTGTTTTTACGGTTTACGCCACACAGTGATGACTTCGTGTACTTGGACGTTGCACACCTCAGCCTGTCAGCTCTCGTTGACGATGCCAGCTGCAGCAACCCCGGCAGGTGTGCGTATAGATAAACAATGAAAATAAAGAAGCAGTTTAACGACGCTCAGGAACGACAGATGCTTTTCTCAAACACATTCGGGTCCTGCGATTTTCCTGACGCAAACAAACACCATTGCCAGAGAACACGGAGATGCGCAGTATCAGATTGTGGCTGCAACACATGGAACGCAGCACGCAAACTCACACGGGGAGTCAAGAGATTAATCGGTTATAAACAGGAGGCTTGCACTGAACATAAAGAAAGGTCATTCCCAGACTACACGTATGTTGTGTTAAAATACGGAGCAGGGAGATTCTGATGATTCATCAGAGAAGGAAATTCAGCATTACAATGTGAACCTAAAAGCAAAGATTTGTGTTTTTTTTGTTTGTTTTTTTACCATTTCAAAATCAACAGGAACTTCGATACATTTTGCTAAAAAAAATTAGCCACTAATGGTCAGGCAGTAAGAAATGATTTTTTATTAACTTGGTTGCCCACAGCTTATGGCTAAGAGCAGCATTATGAACAAAAGATGCCTCTAACCCACAATGCATGGCTGCTCAACATCTCCTTATTGTCCTGCATTGAAAGTTGCTTCATAAAATCCTACATGTAGCCATCTAGCTGCTAAATGAAGAAGAAAATTGTGCCACTGAACAAGCTATAAAACAATATTGTGTTGTGTTGGATTGTTTAATGGACGTGGTTCAGCTGCTGTGGGGTAATGGAAGGATTATACAATCATACGAGAGTGAGCGAGCGCAGAGCGAAGGAGAATTCAGATCAGTTTATGGATGTTACGGTGAATATGATTATGTGTGGCAATGAAAAGAGCTGTCAAAGAAAAAGAAAAAAAAACCCTCAGTGGAACAAATATGCAGAAATTGTAACTGCACTTTGAATTTATGTGTATTGAAATTCAGCCAAGCTCCATTAGCGAGGAGCGGTGGATAAATAACTCACGTATATTTCATTGCATTGGCAAAAAACTGTTTCTATGCAAAATACGAGTACCAAGAAGTAAGAGTTACACCAGTAGCTTAATTTTGGACAGGTTTCAGTTTTCTCACATTGCTTATTGACTTAATGGACAAATCTATTGAGCAACGACCCGGGTGAGACGGCACCAAAGCTTGGCTCAATTGCTGCTGTTTGTTCTGCCAATAATTTGCTAATCTCTTAATTGAGGCATTGATTATATTTAACATGCTCTTGTTGGTGACTTTATTAGCAACTCCTTACTAGTACCAGTAACATTCTGCCTTCAGAAATGCCCCAGTTCCTGTTGGATTCAACAAAATGTTGGAAACATCCCTCAGAGATTTTGGTCCACAAGTATATCAACAGTATAGCATCACGTAGTTGCTGACGCTTTCATCAATAACGTAAACCTTCTGTTCACATCTCAATGGTGCTCAGTTGGGTTGGCATTAATGACTGTGGAGATTACTGGAGGACAACCAGTAAGAGAGGAATTGATTTTTTTTGACAAGTTTCATTACTCTGGTAGAAGTAACCATCAGAAGATGGAGAAGGTCAACAGCTAAATTCAAGAAAACTGAAATAATTCTTATATTAAAGAAAATATCCCTATGCCACTGTACTGCCACCAAAAGCCTGAATCGTTAGAATGAGAGGAACTTTTGGAAACGTTTGTGTTTACCAAATTCCATCTGCTCTCTGAATGTTGCAGTGAAAATTGAGAATCAATTTTTTTCCAATCGGTTATTGTCGAGGTTTTGTGAAAACCTGTTAATGGTAACCTCCGTAAGCTGCTGCAGTCCATCCGTTTCAAGGTTCTGTGTGTTGTTCGTTCTGAAATGGTACTCCACACACCTTCATATTGACAAATCATTCGTAACACTGCAGCCATTTTCTTACCTCAAATCAGTCTGCCAGTTTCTACGTATAAAGTTACATTACATTACTCATTTGATCCTCCTATGACCTGCGTTTCAGTGTTCCTACAAGGTTGGTGGCATCAACTGACTCATTTACTCTTTGATTAGGTTTAGTCTGAAAAATACTTGGAATTAGAATAATATGAAGCCTGGGATTGGACAAACTTCTTAATTCTGAAGTGCATATGAAGCTGAAAAAGTTAGGCTTCTTCTCTACCATGTGTTATGCATTCTAACTATGAAACAGCAAATCTATAATTTATAGCACTTTTTACATATCTGTAGGTCATAATTACTGTGGTATTTTCCTTGCAGAAATAAAAATAAATAAATATAAAGAAAATAACAACCTCAGACCAAGAGCTGTAGGGGTTTTCTGACACATGTACTTTGCAAAATTATGTTCTTTCTATATAAAGTTTGTTCTCCACCAACTTTTTTTTAACCAACTTAATACTAAAGGAAGTTAAACTCCTGGGCAGGAAAGTAGCTCGCTTCCCAGCTGGACCGTTTGTACCTGCGGAGATGTGCAAGTTAGCAACAGAGATATCATCACAAACATTGTCACCGTGGCAGCGTTTACCGGCACCCAAGGCTGGAAGTGCTCATTTACAGGGAGGGAAGCAGGTTAATGAAACATTATTGATTTCCCCTCATGCATCCCTGGAGGTGAGCGAAAGCAACACCAACACTTCCAAACTTCGCCTGCCTCCTCCGCTAACGGTCAGCCTGCTCGGTCGCAGCGCTGGGTCCGTGGGGACGGCTGAACAAGAGGAGGATCCGTATGAGCGCTTGTATCGTTGGTGGAGAAGAAATGGAGGTCGATGAACGCAATGGAGGGGACAGAGGGAGCCGTCAGCCACGGCCTGACTCTGCTTCCTGCATGCGGATAAAGGCAACCTGTTGTTGCTGAAAACTACTGTCCTTTCACTGCAAAAACACTCATTTTTTTACCAAGAATTTTTCACTCTTGTTTTAGTGCAGACATTTCAGTACACTTGAAGTAAGACAAAAGTAACTCACAAGTAACTTTTCAGCAAGCTGTGGGAGATTTTGTAATATTTTTGAAAACGTGCTAGTTCCATTTGCAGATTATTTTACTTATAACATGGGTGAAATATCTTGTTACAATCTGCCCCTGGAGATAACGCTTTTTCATCAATATTAAGGAAAAAAGCTTATGTTTCTTGCAGAAAAGCGTCTTGTAAGTCAGTTTTGTCTTATTTCAGGTGTACTAAGATATTTGCTTAAAAACCCTGGTAAGATTTTGTGTTGCAGAGTTTACACTTTGCTCCAATACAGCTAACCTCAGTTATCAGACTCTGGTGTCCAACCCTTTACAAAAATACTGGTCATCATGTACAGATTTTCAATGATTGGAATCAGCTGGACTGTGGCTTCATATTGTCCAGAGATGCACAAAAATCATCTGTTTTCAGCTACATCAGCCTGAACTGGTAAACTGTTATTGGATAAAACCCTTTTCCAGTCAGTGACAGCAGCAGATCTGCGCTTGACCACTTGTAGAAAAGTGTTTTAATATAACCCTAATAAAAACAATCATGGTGGCACCATAATCACTTTAAAATGCAAAAGAAAAACATGCATATCGTCACCATCCTCAACCATTTATAACTGGGCTCTAAGGTGTGCATTGCTCCACTGAGCAGCACCACGATGCAATGTTGTCTTTTTTTTTGTCTTCCCAAGATAATGGCCCAAGTCATTTTTTGCCAAAAGTTATTTTTAATTTATTTATTTTTATTTTTGCTTAAATCATCTTTTGGCCATAAATAGGAGGTGATTTACTTATTTTTATTTTTGCAAAAAAATCACTTTGCAAAAACTGACATAGGCCATTATCTTGGGAAGACAAAAAAAAAAAAGACAACATTGCATCGTGTGGCTGCTCAGTGGAGCAATGCATACCTTAGAGCCCAGTTATAAACCGATGGTCTTTGGGGCTCAGCAATGTGAACTATTACCCTGATAAAAGCACAAAGAGAATCTGTTGTTTTGGCACTAAGGATCTGTCACAATGTGAATCTCCAGAAAAGAGTTGAGTCAGACACCAAGAAACTAACGATAAACAAAAAAGGTTTTCCATCTGATGTCTCTGGAAACAGTCCTGGTTTCACCACAAAAGTTAATGTATACACTCTTCTTTATTGCGGCTCTTGGGGGTACAGACAACAATTTTTGTCACCCTGTTTGCTGAAAATAATATAAAATAAATATTTGTTATTATTTCAGATATCCGAAAAGTTATTTAAAATGTACTTCCGAAATAACTTGTCAACTTCTTTCTATTTTTTTGGATTTTTGTTTTTGTTTTTTTTTTTTAGAAACGGACAGAAAGCGGTTTATTTGGCTTGTTGGCACATCTGACAGAAATGACAGAGATAAATGACAGGGATCGACACCAAGTCATGCTCCACCTCCCCTCCATGTGTGGTCTGTCTGCAGCCAGAGGTCCTGCTGTGGGCCCATTCTGGGAATCGACGAAGGGAGAAATCATCACCCATCAGCAATCAGATCAAATCAGCCTCTGTCTAAAAAAACAAAAAAAAAAACCTTCATAATGTTGCGTTTTCTTTCCCTGCATTGTAGGCTCAGAGAAATTAAATGGACGGCTGGAAGTGGGTGATAAATTTAGACATCTGTTAACCAGATGCTCCCAGTTTGAGCACCTTGACCCCCGCTGACTGAATCAATGCAACTACGTTTATGAAACCTGTAATTAGGACTAGCTGGTTCTCAGGATGGGAATGAGTGTAAAAAAGCATCAAGTACAGTAAAAACATGTGCCAAGTGCACTGGATTGTTTCAGATGTCTAATTTATTACAACAGTTTAATTTGTGTGGTTTAAAGTTTGAACCGTGTTCGACCCTGAACACATTCCATTTTGAAATTTCATTTTCTCATCTGCTGACTGAACCTGGATGTAGCCGAGCTGAAATTGTTTCCTCTGATACAGCGCAGCTACTGATGGTAAAGGACTGACAACTTCTCACGATGTGGGCTTCAGGGTCAAACACTTCCAGCAGTGGGTCTGGAGACAGATTTTGTTGGGGAAGTTGATGCATAAAGTTTCTCTGATGCTTTCAGGGTGCATTCACACCAGCCCTGTTCAGTCCGCTTTAATCAAACTCTAGTTCGTTTGCCTAGAAAGTCCAGTTTGTTTGGGGAGGTGTGAATGTACAACCCCAACTCTGATGCGGAACCAAAAAAACGATATACGGTCCGCCTAAAACCTAGGTGCAGGTTCGGCTGTAGTGAACTCTGGTGGGGTTCGAATGCATATGTGAATGCAAAGCAGACTGGAGACCGCTCCAAAGGGAGAAAGCAGACTATAGTGCAGGGTATTCTGGGTAAATACAACCAAAGCAAACATGTTTCTTGGGCTAGCAGGAGAAATGTCTTGTAGTTTTTTGCCAAAGAGAGAGAAATCCTACAGCCACAAAAATCTGATGATTCTCCATTGTGGTTTACATCTTGTGAAGAGGAAAGTTGCACTTATGTCTTCAGAGGCTTTAGTATCATTTTCTTCAGTGGTTCTTGGTGCAGCGCCCCCCACAGGCGAAAGGAGGAACAGGTTTTTCAAAGGGTTAGGTTTTTGTTGACAGTGAAGTGTGAAACCAAATCACACAAGCTGAAAACGTGACCAATGTTGCAATTTTGTTCCCCATCCAACAGTCTACCGGATTATCAGGTCTTAGAAAGGACTAAGAACTGGTTCCTAAGTTCTTACCACATAACCAAATCCTTGTTGGTGTTATGTGCACACCACTTATAAGTTGCTTATAACCTCAGTTCTTGCTGGCTTACAAAATGCCATGTGTCAGTGTATTCTGTGCTGCAACGGCTAAAAATCAAAGGTTTCCTCCTCATTCTTCTTCTTCTTCCTACATCTCATTTCCCAAACCCTCCTCCGTTCTTACACAGCCTTAATGATGGCATCATTCAGGCACCCGATGCTGCAGTGCTATATAATGCATCAGTTTTGAGGAAGCACACAGAATAAATACACCACCAAACAAGAGTCATCGAGTAAGATTTAATAACCTTTCGTTAGTGATCACACCACGGCTGCAGAGCCTGAGAATCTGTGCTCAATAATTACTCGTACAGCTCGCCGAATCTAATATGAGAGAGCTTCCCAGTGCTGTGAACGCTGCGGTCCAACCGCGGTTGTTACTTTTGTTATTGCAGTTCATTGCATTCTGCCTCTGGGAGCAGATGGAGTGAAATAGCATAGAAATAAATGATCATAGTGCTGCTAAAGCTAGAAAGCGCTGTACGTAGGCTAAAGAAAACCTGCTCCTGTGTGCAAATTATGTCAAATTAATACGCTGAATTTTCTTTAGAGTTCTTTGGAAACCAATTTAGGTGTTCCTAAACACAAAACTCCACTTTTCTGCCGATGACTCTTGGCTGTTTGAACGTGTCGACTGCTTTCAGGTCGTCCGTCCATTTTCTACGCCTTGGAAATTCTTTAGGACCAGTAAATCTTACATGAATGTTTTAGGAATGTTGAGAGGAACTCAGAGAACCTGGAGGGAAATTTCATATGCATGGAAAGAAGTTTCAAAGTCCACATTGAAATGCCGTGGGGTTGGGTTCAAACCTCGAGGCTCTCGCTGCCAAGCAACAGCGCCACCATGCAGCCGCTTCTGTAGAAAATGATAAGTCTGTTTGGATTGGACTTCTGACTGCAGCCGTGTTGAAAACTACTAGACACACATCTGATTTAGTACCACAATATGGGAGTGGCACAAAATAAATTTGTCGCGGTGTGACAATATCGTAATTGGGCCGTTGAGACTGCAACGAAAAAGTCAGATATGGCCAGAAAAAAAACATTTAAATTCAGATTTGGATCGGATTTGCTGCTGTATGAGCATAGCAATTTGAACAAGGTTTGCCTCGATTTATCCTCAATTTAAAAATGTCTTAGTTTTTCCAAAAACGTTGCCAAAATGTTTAATTTTTCTGATTTCTGCTACCAATTTTTCTAACCATTGTCTCATCTCATCAGCTCGATTGCCCCCTTAATAAGTATTATTCCATTATAAATGGCAAACTTTACTCTGAGAACGGCTGACGGTGAGGGGTTTGTGTGTGTAGCCATCATCCCACAAGACTTTTCCGTACTCTAGACTCAATCAGATGCATGTCAGGAGCAGGTTAACATAAAATGAGCACTTCATTATAGGTGAGACGTGGGAGGGGACGTCTCCTGTCAGAGGTTTGAGCTTTTTTGCAGCCGCTCCTCTAATCTGCCATCACCTCCTTCAACCAGCTTGTGCTGAGCTCCATGCCGAGGCTGGCGTCCTTGAATGCGTGACTCCAACAGGATGGAGGGGGCAAAAAAGAAAAGACTGAACAAAGAGGCAGAAACGAGCGGAGGGGGCGGGAGAGGGAGAGGAGAAGGGACGGGCAGAGAAATTATTCAAATCGCTGTTAGATTTGTAGCCCCGAAAAAGGATCCTCATTAGCATAACTTCAAAACCTTGGCGCTCCAGTCTTAATAATACACACGCTTTGAGTCTTCCTGCGAACCACCTCCCCGCTCTGTAATATTTCTGTTTTTCTATTTGCGCGGAGGCCACGGGGCGCGGAGCTGCGTGGGAGAGAGCCAAGGAGAGAGAGAGAGAGACAATCGCCAACTTCCTCCCGTCTGTCTCCTGGGCCGCGGCAGTGGGACGTCCCAATCTCTGGTTTGCTTTGAATGCGGCCTTGCGCCTTATCGGAGAGGAAGAGGAGGCATCCCAATTAACATTCCGGCGCGGCGGCTTTTGCAGAACTGGAGACTTGGCTGCTCGCATCCTCATACGCTCACATTCCCACAGCATGGACACAGCTCATTTAGAAAGCCATTGCTGTGAATATATAGGTACATATGTGTAAAATGTATGAAGCATAAAGTGATTAGATGCTAATAATTTAACCCGGAGGCCTATTCTTATAAAAAAAAAAGCAAAAAAAAAACAAAAAACATGAAAACAGGACAAAGAACATTAAGAATGACTCAAAAAGTACTTTTGGTGACACTTTGAAACCAGTAACAACATTGCATGAAATAGTCATTGTTGAGGAAAATTATTATTTTAGTGTTTCATACAGTTCATTCTATTATATTAAAAGGTATATTGAATATTCTCACCAGGATAACTATGTGTAAATGACTTAAGTGAACTCTCTTTGAACTGCTTCTGATATCAGGGCGAGGAACAGGAGGTTATAAAACTGGCATTTTTGTGAGCAAGTATCAATTCGCCCTGGGAAAAGGAAGAATGTTGGGTTCACGCAGCAATTAAAAGTCTTTTAGAAAATCACATCTGGGATGGTGTTAAA
>CAEFZY010018464.1:0-131329 GCA_903066815.1 Brachyrhaphis roseni | reverse complement strand
ATGGAGACATGAACGTCACACTGTGGCCACTGCAGGTAATGTAGTGTCTTTACTGGCTCCACTGTAACATAGTGGGGGAAATAACGAAGTCTTTCTCTGCAGAACGGCATCCTGCACTACTGTAGCTTCCAGGTTCTGGCCCCTCAGATCTTCTGGGCTCCGGCTCTTGCTGCTGCTGAAGATCGTAAGAACATGTTGGAGAGCTGGCACACACGACTGCAAGGCCTGCTAAAGGAGAAGCCCCTGTCCTTCACTGCCTTGGACTGTTTTGATGAGAAGACTTTCCAGTTGAAGCCTGATGTCCATGAGAAACAAGCTAGCAAAGAGTTTGGTCTGACTGTGGGCATCCACCTGAACAAGCCACTGCCTCCTAACAGCCAGATGAAGGCTGGATGCTGAGATGTTGCCATTGTATGATCAATAAAAGCTGGTTTATTCTGAAGATGTGAGGTTTTCATGAGTTGACTTCAATTTGCACTTTTTCATCTAAATGTGAACCAAACCTGTTAAAATTAAAAATGATTACATAACCCACAGGTGATGTAATTCTGGCAGTGACTGCTGAATTTGATATGTGCTGAGAATCCCCCAGCTGAATTTTCAATGTTTTAAAAATGTGTACCCATGAAGGAGATGGCATTTAAGAAGATAAATGTAAAAGTTTCAATCACCGGTATGTCTTTTGTAAACTTTTTTTTTTTGTGCACAATAATGCTCTAGTAAAGATCTAGTGCTGATGTGGGTTAAAGGACAGATACTGTTTCTAGTATCTGTCCTTTTATAGTAGTGGCTTCTATTTAGTGTATTTCTCATGTACTCATTGCCCACATGGACTGCCACGCAAAAAGCCCACAGAAAATGTCAAACAGGAAAAGGAAACTTGCGTGTGTTGGAGGGGCTTGAGTCAAAAGTCACATGTTTGCAACACGTGTTAGGTTTCCAACAGAAATCTTTGTAGCTTTATGTGGTTCTCAACATAGAAAATTGTTAAGTTACAGTCCAAATCTCTTAACGAGATTTCCATTTGAAATATGAACTGTAAAGAGGAACAGGTTGAGGTAATATGTGACCAAAAGTGGTTTAATAAAACAGTAACCACAATTTTACCATGTCTTAATTTTTCATCAAAGGCTTACAAAGGTGGGTTTATTTCAAATATAATATACACAGAGATTAAAAAAGGAGAGAGAGGGAGAAAGGTGGAGAAAATGCTTAAAGGAGAAAGGAGCAGAGGAGAAAAATAAGCATAGAGAACTTATGTTAGAAGTCTGCCTCTAGACCTGCAGAGAGAGAGAAAAAAAAACTATGCAAGAAACCACAATAACAAACAACATATACTTGTAGGTCAGAACTTTACATTTTGGTGCCTTCTGATCCAATCACCTACTTCCACATATTTGCAGTGCCTCCTACATTACTTATAGCAAACTGCAAATATGGCTTTCTTTCAAAAATTGTTTTCTTCTTGCCTCTCTTCATGAACTAACAGACTATTAGTCATGGTCTCAATAAATCTTTTACAAATGATTAATAGGAATTTTCCTGTTGTGACAATCTCTTTTTCATGAGTGAAATTAATAATGCAACAGAAAAGGAATGCTTAAATTATTTTACTAAGTTATGAGTATGATTTTGATAACCAATGTCGCTCTATTTAAAGGGTGATGGTAAGCATTAGCGGGTTGCTTGTCTCTGACAAACAGAAAACTTGTTTCAAAGTCTGCTCTTGAGTGTATGTGTTGACTAAGAAGACCCATCTCTCTGCAGATGTCTAATGTAATACATGTGTGAGTTTGCACCAAGTACTCCTCCCACACTTATTTATGTCTATTCTGTTTATTGGAACTGTTTACAGACTCAGATCCTGGTTGAGAGCATTCAGGAGGTTTAGAAGCCCAGATAAGATCACCGAATACAGAGCGTTGGTTCTTACTCAAAAACATGTGAATAATCCTGTTTGTTGCCATTATGGCAGAAAAAAACGTCAACTAATAAGTAGCAGTGTTTAGCTCATTCGATTGCATCTATTATCTCCCCTCCTCTGTCTTTGAATTTTTCTGAATTTATCATATCCAGCAGGCAGAGAAATATTATGCATGTTACACTTTGAACGAAGAGCCTTAATCCTATTATCTTCTACTGCAGGGCTCTCCTACACACGTGATCCTACCAGAGGAAGCCTCAAGACTCATCTTTCAACCTCACAGATTCTCACACCAAAAAGATGCAAAGATGTGTTTGGTGCAAACACATGTGTTTGGTGCAAACACAACAACTATGTTTCCATCACCTGAATGCACAAGCCACTACCTTATATTATGCAGATTCATTACTCCAAAATCCTCGTTATTGGCTTAATGTTATGGGGGCCTCTTTGCAACCACAATCCACACACACACCCCCACACACCCCCACACACACACACCTACACACACAACTTCTCTCTGAATTACTCTGTAGATCTCAGATAATTATATATATATATTAAAAAAAAACATTGATAACAGAAATTTCAGGGAGCACAGCAGAGACTGATTGCAAGAATGTGTGAGTATGAGAGATTCTTAGTGGCTGCATCTCGTCTCTGACCCTCACAGGCATTGATGGATGTTTGTGAATATTTGAGATGCCTGTTAGAAAGCCCCTGGCAGAACACAGAGAGACATCAGAGCAGCTACTCTACCTCTGTTGTGTGTGGTGAACACTGCATGGTCTGCTCCCACATACACATGTCCTCCGGCACAAATTTAAATCAGTAAGAGGAACCTTAACTGTAATGGGCTGAACATGTCTTGATTGCATTGTTTTGTTTCTGTGCCAGTTTTGCATTGATGTGAGATTGTGCATGTTTGCTGGCAGAAACTACAAGGAAACTTTAATCATTTTTCATCTCGCAAAAGAGAAAACCGTGTTTGCATGTTTAATCCTTAATCGTCATAAAAGGTTGCGGTAACTGGGACAAAAAAAATTCAGTTTCTGTAGGTTGGGAACACAGATGCTGTTGCATTAATTATCGAGTTGCTATTTTCACGACCATGTCATCCAGAGAATCATCCGTCATGCAGCTAATTTGGTCTGAAAAAACACGTTAACAATGTAAAGCCCACAAAGAAAGGCCGATCTGAGTGTCCAACCCAATCAGAACACAGGGTGGATTGTTTTTTGCTGAGGCCTTGTACTAATTATGTGCTACCAAAGTTGAAGTTTATGAGCGAGAGGTTACAGGCCCGGAAGAAACCAACGCATGCTGGTGCAAAGAGCAAAGACACAGAGACTAAAATAAACCTAAAGAAGCACAAATTAACCACAACATGTTTTTAGCCCACAGTGTGCCTGCTACTTTTCTTTCTTCAGTAGGCTGATTATTTTGGTCACAGTTATTAATTTCCAAATTTGAATGTATATTTTAGTCTTCAGAATCACCTCATAGTCAGCTTTCATAGTAAAGCTGCAGTATTTAAATGTTGTGAACATTTATTTTTTACGTATTTCTTAAAACCATCACTATGGCCTGACAGTAGAATATGAAACACACCATCTTTGATAAAAATCAAGCTTCTCTGGCTAAGTCCATGGTTTTCTCAGAACTCCCTACTTCAGCTTTAACTTCATTGTTATAAAAGCCACTTTGGGTAAAGTTTCTAAGAAATGCATAAACATAAACCTTAAGCACAGTTACAATATGTCTGAGTTTTAAACCATCTAGTGTACGTGGATCAAATCATGAGTGACCCAAAACATTCAGGTGTCTGCTAAAAATTACCATTTTGCATATTTGTACACAAGCCAGAGACAAAAAGACTGGGCTGACTTAGTAAATCATAATTTCAGTCTAGCAAAACTTGAAAATACTGAGTTTTCTGTACAGAACAGGGTTCAGAAAAGCCACTCTATTGTCAGGTGAAATGTATCAGAAATCTTTATGAACCAGGTTCACAAAAGACTAGTAGTGAAAGTGATGTTTGATGTGGAAGAAATGTTTGATGACTGAAGGTCTCAAGCAAACCTTATTCACACAAAGGCAAAGAGTGTCACAAAGGCAGGAAGTTCAGACAGAAAAGTAAGAAATGAGAATATGGTATGACATCACATGAGGTGATGCACATGTGAGAAGACACATTTCTACCTGTCTTCTCACATGTGAGCACGGTTAAATGGAACATAACCGTTTCTTTTAACCATGATAAGGAGCAGTTAAAAGAAACACAGCAGGCTGAAGGGACTATCAGAAAACAGATCCAACAAACGGTAAACAAATAAATCATGCAGCAAACTGAAAAAAGTCACAAATCTATGATAAGTCTTATAATCTGTATAGAAAATTGGGTTTTAGTCTAATAAACAGACATTAAAGAAAAGTTAAGCTATATATGGTGCCTATTTAACATTTTCCTATTTTGTCACATAATAACAATCTTCAGTACCTCATCATGATTTAATGTTTTAGACTCAAATGAATGAATAAAAAATAATACATTGACAACATGGTGTTCAAAAAACCCAACAAACTGAAAATATTGCCATACATTTGAATCCAGCCCCTCTATTCAGGTGTGCTTACATAAAATCAGCCTTCAGAATAGTCTAATTGACAGAGTCCTGTTTGTGGTTTTTATCTTAGCAAAGTTTCACAGCCAGCAAGTAGAAAAGTTTACATCAGGATGAGGTTAGAAAACAATTTTCCAAACTTTGAACATGTAACACAGCATGTGATAAGGTCTCACGTACAGAAATATTTCTCTTTTCCACACATCAAATCAGGTAAAATATGTACCGGTACTTCATTTAAAAAAAAGGAAAACTGAGATAAAAATAAATTATTAAAGTCTTTTATTCATATTAGTGTATGAATTAATACAATGAATTAGCTTTCCTAGTTAGAGTGCAGAGGTAGACAGTGTGTGAGAAAGCTCATCTTAGTGCAACACATTTTTGTGCATGCACAAGGTGTGGAAACAGAGGTTGTTGACAGGAAAGTTAGTGGCAAGATGTTCTCAAAGACAGGCCAAGTGTAAAGTTCAAGGAGAAAGCTGTGGAGCAACTACAAGCTGAGACTTTCTCTTCTCTATTATACTTCTCTCAGGAGATGTTTCCTAACTGAACGACACAAACAAACAAAATCGAACCGGTTAAACTGTGCACCCTTCCAATAGCTTATTTATGTAACAGCAAGAGTCTGGAATTACTTAGGTTCTATATTTAAATCTAACCTAAAATGCCCAAATAGACCCCAAACAAGCAAAATTCAGTCAATTATTATGAAAAAACGAAGTCAGCATGCAAAAGCTGCGAGTGAGAAACTAAGTCAAGTTATGATCAAGCAAGTTTGATCACAATTTTAACAGTAATAACTGTTACTGTCTTAGCTTTCCACTAAGACTGTTAATATCATGTTTTGGAGGACTTTTGGCTTTATGTTCTTTTCAGTATTGTTTAATTTCATTGAGGTTTGCAGGCATTCATTTTGCACAGCTCAGGTTAAGCTTCACCGTAGCACCAGGACAGGTTACAAGCTTAAACAAGGCTATTATGTGGTTTCCTTGAACTGGTTGCTGCAAAATCAGCAAACTACACAAACTGTAGCTTTAATGGAGTAATTATTATGTCCTGGTGCAAAAACCATAAATTTATATAAAAGTGTACTTTCTGTTTTATCATAGTTGTGTTTGCTATGATATTTTTGTATGAATTCTGCCATTCTGCCTTACCGTGTTCATTTTAAATTAATCTATTCACATTTTAAAGATTTAGGAGAACAAAGGCAGGGGGTCTTCCTAAGAAAAACAGCAAGAACAACTGGATCTAATAAGGTCTTTATAAATGCTCTACAACTAATACTGGATAAATGAATAAGAACTGTTTGAAAATTAATATGAAAATGTTTTGATGAGAAATGGAATCTGTCTGTAGGTAAATTCAATTGTACCAGCAGCTCAGTGACAGGCAAATGAAAGCAAAGACAGACATAAAACACACCATAGAATAAATAAATAGCGATTGTCTAGTAAAATCAAATATACCACGGAAAAACATAGTCTAAAAATAAGTAACAGAGGATATTCTAAGAAATATGCAAGTGTAATATTCATGCGCAAACATGCTTTCCTTGAGTTGGACTATCATAAAATCTCAATAAACAACATTAAAGTTTGAGTTTATAACATAAGAAAATGTAGGAAACTCAAGTTGTATCAATACCTTTGCATGACACTCTATCTGATGTGCGTAGGCATTTTGAGTTTTGTTATGAGAACAAAAGCAGACATAAACATAGCCTCAAAGATGAGAAAACTTTAACTTCAAAATCAGTGACAGCCCGAGGTAACTCAGTAAGGTTGTGACGTCAAGACGAAATGAGAAAACAGGAACTGTACAAACCAAGGAAGATAAACACATCACAGTGCAAACATTAAATTAAGCTGATTAGAAACTCAAAAGCAGTCAGGTGACAATGAAACAGGAAGCAAACATCTACAAAGAAACAAAGGTTAACTTAAAAATTAAGAGATTACGGAAGGTAAACCAAGAAAACAGAACTAAGCACAAACTCAGAATCCTAAAATACATTTCACAAGGTCACATGCAAAGTCTATAATTAGTGTCCTGACAGTGGACAGCAGTCAGCGTGATCTCATTTCAGAATATGAGGGCAGATTTTAGATTGGGAAACCAAACTATTATCCATCCTGAACAAGGAAAGAAGAAGAAATGTATAGTTGTAGATATGAACTGATAAGGTAAAAAACTTTCAGTAAACATTTGCCTCACAAAGGCAGGAAGCTCAAAAAGAAAAAGTAAGAAATCAGAGACAGAACACGGTGACATTTCTATTCCTGTGAAAGCACAATTATAAAAAAGGCATAAAATATGTTGATGGTCATATTTTCTGTTTCCTGTAATGGTAGGTTTAGCAACACGGCTTTAATTTGACTAAGTAATAGAATGCATGAAAATTTGACTTTTATCAGAATTTCAAGAAAGAAATTGGACAGCTGTCATTACTTTTAGTTTTTAAATTACAGATGTGAAAATTACAGCTGACTTTATAATATAAAACATGAAAAAGACCAACTCTAAATAAAACCCAAACGCTCACGGATCATGTCGTTTATCTGTTGTGTTATATTAAATTTGGATTTGCAGTGGTACTCTCCATTTCAGAATTAGATTCAGGTTCTGCGCCTAGATACACTGTAAAAAAACATTTTCTTAAAGACAAAAAAAAATCTCCATAATTGAATTTCTTACCATGATGATACATTTAGCTTATCTGTCTTGCCTTGCTGTTTAATTCAGTCTTGAACTTTAATGTGGCAACTCCCGAAGGCAAGCATAAAAATTAGAAATGAAACCTTTTCTCACAGCTTCCTGTATGGCAACAAAGCAGAGAAGCAAACAAAAGTCCAATGATTGAGAGAGACAGTATGGAGAAAAAAATAGAATAACCATCAACAATAATATGAGCGTGAGAGGACGAAACTAAGTTCAGATAACAAAAGAGAATTGGTTTATCATTATTCACCCTGAACACACAATGTGCATACAAATGGAAAAAGCCTTGGGGTGTAAAATAACTGAGAGGGGATGAGGTCATACTGTAATTGATGGCTTGCGGTTAAAAAAATAACTCATTTTCTTTCTTATATTCAAACTTTAGTGTGCTGCTGCGTTCTCTGCCTTGGACGTTCCTCCTCATTACTCTAATTACTCATTTTGGAGCATGATCACCAGTGGTGGTGTGTAACCCTGAAATGCTGAAATCAGGCTTTGAAGCTCTGAGATGAATCTTCTAGTTTATGAGGTTTTAAAAAAAAAAAATAAGAAGAATTTTACTAATATTTTTTTATGGCTATAAAGAAATCTAACTGAAATATGATGACAGAAGAGGACAAGTGCTGCCTCGAAGATTAACGATGTGGCTGCCTGTTTGAAGCTGAAAGAAGAAGAAGAATGGTATCTGTAGCGTTAAATGCTAAATGCTATATCTGTATAGCATTTAATGCTACAGATATGTTTAGAAATATAACTAAAACCAGAAATATGAGTCACCTGACACTACTGATTTTAATCATTATTGTTTTTTTTCCCCTCATCTTAATATGAGCGTTGGTTCTGGTTTTGTTATGTTGACGTAGTTTAAGAGGTTGTCATTCAGGATTTGCATTATAATATTTCTTCTTAATCTGTACAATGTATCATTTAAAGGTCTTTTTTTTCTGTTGAACATTCCCAACAGTATCAGAAAGCTGTGACAAAGATAAGAAAACCTGAACAGTAATATAGACTTTCATTGCTTTACTATAAGTTTCTGTGTGATTGTTGTAGAAAAGGTCAGACTTAGCCTCATCTGACTAAAGCATGTGGTTCCTCTTAGAGTCGTGGGAGTTTTTTTTTTTTTTTTTAGAAGCTCCGTACTTTTAAATTAAGACTAAAAAAGGCTTTTTTCTGGTAGCTGTATTTATGCAGAGATTAAATCGCACACAGGTGAGCTCTATCCGTTGGAGGATGTTAGTCAGTGGATTTGCAAGATAACAGAGCACAAGAATATAAATATACATGAACACTTTCCTATTTTGATTTGTGACAAGAAGAAGTTGAAAACAATCCATTTCCTTTCACTTCTCTGTCTATCATGTCAAATCACACTGAAATGTACAAAGAAGTTATGAAAAACTTACAGCAGTCATTCAAAATGTTTCCCTAAGCGCTTGATGTTCTTTCTCTGCCTCCTCTTCCAACCTCCACACAACCAAACTCAAACCTACACCCACTCCACTCACAAATAAAATCAGCAACTTTGTTATTTAAAATTACCAATGGTTCCTCTCTGGTTCCTTCCATTACTTCCCAGGTTCACTGCATTATCCTCATGTCTCCTGGCTGGCTTTTTGTTATGGTTTATTTCTGGCTTCCCGTATTTTTGTAAGTTTGCTTTTCTCATTCAAAATCGCTCTGCATTTAGGTCCACTTAAAAACACTCACCATGACAAAAAGACTCTCAGCTTGTCTTCAAATGGAAAGAGAAGGCCTGGCAACGAACAAAGAAAATCAAATGTAAAAGGAGCAGAAAACAGAAATGAACTAACAAACTGAACAAAGGAAACCTACAGTATATGGAAACACCTTTAGAACAACAATGAATACAGAGAACATAACAGAATAAGGCAAGACCTGTAGAACATAAACAAGGAAATGATTGAAAACAAAAAGTACATCAAGTCTTTTTCACCTCATTTGTGACAGAAATCAGAATTTAATTTAAGCTAAATCTGAATCTATTTTAAAATCTGCATCTTCATTAACCAGCTACAATGAACTGCATAATTGTCATACAATGCTGTGGACAACATACTTTCCCCCACAGAAAATTTGTTGAGTGTAGATGACTGATATGTTTCCCCCTTAGGCTCCTTGTTGCCCACAGGACCCTTTGGGCAACGCGCCATTTTGCCCGTACCAAAATCTGAGCTATTATGAGTCTGCCTGGCTTTTTATGTCTATTGGGTTGGCTTAATTGGAACCATATTTGCATTAAAGTTAAAAAGGTTGGAAATCTACTGGGCTGGTTTAATTGGAACCACGTTTGCGTTAAAGTTAAATGAGTTGTAAATCAGAAACATCTCCCTACCAGAGAAGTATTTCTGTGAGTTTCAACAAACTTTTGATCCGTCGAAATTGTTTTTTTTATTTTATTTTTTTTATTTTTTTCACTCAGCTGTTTGGTGCCCATCTAGTATTGATTCCTCCTCTCCTCTCTTTTCTTTAACAATCTGAAATAGAAATAGTGCGCATCTTAATGCAGGGCAAATTAGTCAGAGAACAATACCCAGTCATTCGCCAGTGAGCCCACAGTTTCTCTGATGCCTCCCCCTCCTCACTTTTCTCTGCTAGCTCCGGGTGTTCCCATTGGCCGCAGCGGAGAGAGAGAGAGGAGGAGACGGACGGACTGGCAGGAATTCCTCCGCTCTCCTCAAATTTCTTCGAACCGCGGATCTCCAGCTCGACTCCATCCGGATAAAATACTCCGACCAGCACCGCTTTTCCTTCCTGAGCGGGGCCGCTTTGTTGTTTGACAGAAACGGTAGGGAAACAAAGATTTTCCTCAAGTTTTCGCTCTGGAAAACGGGGGAGGAAGACGCATTCGTTGTACCGTTTCTCTCATCCACCAAACCAAACCTCACTTTCTCTTTTCCCTTCCAGATGTGGAGAAGCGTCGCTGTGGTCCTTCTGCTGGCCGTGGCTCTCTGTAAAGCAGAGGTAAGTTTTAGAATCTTAACTTTTTAAATATTGTTGGCTTGAAAATGACATAAGTTTGTATTGGCCACTTTGTAACGGTCCATGAAGTAAGACAGTCGGGCTTTGTCCACACATCTGGAAAAGGTTGGAATGTGTCCAAATATTGCAACATATTAGGTGAGAGTTAATGTTTCCATACAAAAGGGACAATAAAACCACAACTGTGATCAATCTCTAATGGTTTAGCTAAATTATCGGTGTCTTTATTACAGGCATTCTGATAATTGTGTGTGTGTTGGTGGTGGTGGTGGTGTGTGGGGGGTGTTATCCTTCTTGTTTTGGCTGTGAGCCACACTCCTCCTATGGTCAGCTGTCGAACAACCATCTCTGAAAAAGCCTCTGTGAGACCAAGAAAGTGACAGCATTCAGCTCTATAAAAGGATCGAAGGATGGACTGGTCTCTTAATGGCTTCTTGGGCTTCTTTATCAATATTGTAGGATGTTTTGCTGTCAAACCAGCTGCCAGCTGTTCTGAGGGCACACAAGCACTGTGTTGTACTAGTATGCCAAACAGCATTTATTTCATGTTAATGAGCTGTGAGAAAACTCACCTTCTGGGTATCACACTGCGGCGCTAAGCCGTAGAACCTTTGAGTAAACACACAGAGGTAATGTACTGTTAGGAGGCCTGATGGGACCACATGAAAAACAGGATGGGTATAGTTCCAATGAGGCGAGGATCAGTATGAGTATTGGTAAGATAATAAGTAAGTTATTACTGTATTTACATACAGAAAAATATATATATTATTTGTAATTGCTTTTAATTGAAACAGACAAATAATGTGCTTACTGGATCATTAGGGATAGAATTATATTATCTGTAAGATTTACTTAAACTCTAATTTAATCATAGCTTTCAAGTAAACCTCCTTTTTCCTGCAGAGCAGTATCCACTTTTGTTGAACTTCACAAGTGTAACAAGTTCACTGGTTAGGCTATCTGCTCAGGTGGAGACTACATTAGGGAAAAGTGACAATTACTTACTTTTTTATCACAAGGGTTGTGGGATTTATTGTGATTACAATAACCACAATCAAAAGTGGTTAAAGTTGTATTATTATTTGTAGCTATAAATCAATCAGTGTATAAAGTCAGAACCTTTGAAACGTAACCGATATTAAAATAGAACGTAAGCAGCAGGTAATAATAGTGTTCAATCATATTTTGAAACATAAGCACACCATTGATGATCTCAAGGATGCAACAGCAGAAGGATAGTTTAAACAGCAAATCTATACAATTAATAAAATAGTGTTTTGGGTTTGCAAACATAACCAATTAGACTTTATTGTTGTCAGCATTCCTTTAATGATAAATATCTTTTTTCACAATGGCAATAAACGTTAAGATATTAGTAGTCGTGCTGTTAGTAGATTGGCAACTGGAGTTTTAAAATGATAGCTTAATAACAGCTTATTGTTTTCACACTTTTACTGTTTGTGCATTTAGCTACCATGAATATGTTCATGCAGCCAAATCCGTCTTTCTTGTGAGCTGAAAAAGTGCTGTAGCCTCCTGAAAAACAGTCCCTTGGTTGTCAGAAGTGCTATTTTTGAAAATCTGCATTTATTTTTAAATGTGCTTATTTGGAGCAATCCTGTACATTTTTGTTTATTTTTTTAAACTTAAGTTCTTTTCTGATGAAATGAAAACATTCACTTTTCGGTACAGTCTAGAGAGCAAATAACAATTGCAGCATCAGTGCTAGGAAGTGGAATTGCAATGGGCATAAAATAAGTCTTTTTTTTAAAGTGTTGCACTGCAAAAATGAGCAACTAAAATTGAGCAATTATTATTTCCTGGAAGTTGGGTGTATGTGTGTCCCAAGTGATCGTTTCAAGAATATTTACAGGTGTTCCATCCATCCATCCATCCATCCATCCATCCATCCATCCATCCATCCATCCATCCATCCATCCATCCATCCATCCATCCAATTATAGTTTCCAAGTTTTTTTAACAGTCTTGAAGTTTGATATGAAAACCATGTAGAAATCCTGCTTGATAAGTTCGTTTACATACAAGATATCAAAGAAATAAGACAAAGTGAGTTGCAGAGAAAATGTGACAAATATTCAGAAGATAAATTGCCTTCCAGCCTAGTGGTTCCCTCCAGACATCCAGGGCGCAGCAAAGGGAGGTTCAAACTATTTACAACTGGTGTCGAATGAGACGTCTCCACTGAAATGATAGCATCCCTGTGTGGGATTTTCAAAATGGGCAACAGCTCCTAAATGAACCCTCTGGTGGATTCCTGGCAGAGTCTGTACAGTATGTCTTATTGTCAGCAGAACTTTCACTTACATTATTGAATAACACATGATGTCCTCATATTGTGCAGCCATTGTTGAATTTTTTCAATGCTTTTACTGTCGACTTTTGCCACCTTGGTTTGTCAACACAGTATCATAAGAGGATGTCAAGGTTAAAGGACCCACCTTCATTTCCTGGATCCATAATAACAGCTTTACACTTCCTTCACCAAAGCCATATGTTGCCATGAAATATAAGTATCAACAGATGTTGCGGGCATCACATCTCCCTAAACTTCCCGAAAGCCAGAACCTACATCTTGGTTGGTAATTTCTTTGCAGCTTAGTTCCAGAAAAAAAGTAAACAATCCATTAGATAATAGAGTTTTCTGATTCTGGTTCTTCTCACTGTACCTTTCAATTATCATACTTGGATGCAAACAGTGTGGATCTTGTTACCAAACTCTTAACACGAAAATGAGTTGTGTTTTCCCAACACATTCCTTGAAGAAGTACAAATACACATCCTCCAGACGGCACTTGATGGTGATACCATCGAAGCACACAGCTGTTTTAACACCTGGCTGTGTGCTGACTGTTTTGTTAAAATGCACAGTTACAGGAAGACGGAATAATTTCCAAACATTTACCTAATTAGAGCCTAGACATTTCAGCTTCTTGCAGTAGTTGCTATAGTCTATTTTTATAGATTAATGCAAATGGCAATTAGGGACTCCATGCTGCAACAGCCTTGCTCAACGCCTGGCATGGTTGCCCTCCCTCCTGACCTTCCACTGCTTCTTCTGTCTCTTGCCGGCTGGGCTGCTGAATGCGGCTCTGTGTTTGTCTTTATTGGATCCATGCCTGTGTCCTGTGAGCTATGGCATGGAGGAGACGGAGCATGAAGCCGGCTGTACTGAATGTAGCAAATGGGGAGGTATTAGAAAGGCATCCATTCTGCAGAGGTAATTACCTTGATAATATATGGCCTGTTGACTGCCGTGTTGTCCGAAAGAGGTCAGCAAGTTGGAGCAAAGTCCCCTCAGAATAAAGCATGCGAGGGGGGTGTTTTCAGGTTGTTATAGGTTATAGGTGTTACATTTCCAGAATGTGAAGTTGAAAAACAAAAAAGTCTTGAATAATGGATGGAAACACAATTTTCTTTGCATTGACTGGTGTTTTTATTTACTGCCATGAGCATAGGCTATTCAACTGAGGACACAACCTCTTCATTTGTTATCAAGGAGAATGGCTGTTTGCTTCTGGAGGTGAGAAATTGCTGCTTTTGAAGATAAGCTGCTCAGAAATGCAGCGTGGCTGGGTGGCCAGGGTCGGGCCTCATGCAAAGCTCTCTTATGCGTGTGTGTGTTTATGTCTGCAGGCTGGAAGAGAGATATGCATCTCATGGATAAAATGTTGATGTTTTACTAAAGCACACCGGGAGTCTGATATGTAAAGGAGGTGAGATGCAGGGAAAGGGAAAGTCATAAGAGTTTGCAGCCTCGGGGGACGTACTCGCGCATAAATAGAGGGAGAGAAATGTTTGGATTACTGTTTTTATGGCATGCAGTGTGATTGTGTTGGGTGGAAGGAAACTGGGGTGGAATGACACAGTGGTTAATTTTGTTATCGGCGCTCTGGAGTGGAAAAAAAAAAGATTTCAGCAGGAAGTACGCCCAATAAGGAAAGCTCACATTCTCCAGTCTCCACTGCCATCAACAAGGACAAAGAAGAATAGAAACTGACTATTTTAGTGGTTCTAGCTCCCCAGCAGGCCTAATTGAGTTGTGGCTCCTGGTATGGGCACCCAACATTGCTTACATGTTGATGCTTGTTCTTGCTCATTCAAGGTGGGCTAAAAATATCTGCCCAGGTGGACAGAACATGAGCATTAGAGGGACGCTGTGTCCTCTCCCTGTAACAGCCTGCTCTAATTACTGGAGCTCAGCAGTCGGTCATGGATCCCGAGCAGGGACTGAGCAGGGCGGCCGGTGAGATACCCTGATGTAAAACAGAGAGGAGACGGAGCCATTGTCAGGCAATTATCACGGGGGTAGAAGGGGAGTGAGGTAAGGTTTGGCTGTGTGAAGAGGAAAAAAGGTGGGTTGGTGCTTTGTGTCGTGTCCCTGCAGTATCTGTTCTCCTCTTCTTGGCTTGACTTGAAACAAGTCCTTATTTAGCTTACCAGCTGTACTGGTGTCTTGTCATTATGAGCACTCTGTACTCACTGGAGCTTTGCTCAGAAATTAACACAATCACATATATGTACATATGCACTCAAATGACAGACTACTTCAGTGCCTGAACGAGGAAGAAAAGCACAATAAATATGCTGGAGAGATAAAAACAAGGCCAGCTAAGGCACATTCGATATATATTTATACAGGATGGTGAGCTGTAGTGTGAAAAAATTCAGCTAACATGAGCAATATCACAAAAAATCTGAGTTAGAGAAAAAAAGACATTAAATGTCCCTAGCCAAGTTTCTTTTTCCACTTCGTAATAGTGTTCTGAACCTCTTAGTAGCTATTTACAGTTATTGGGTCATTATATATTCAGTGTCTTGAAAAGGAACCAAAACTCTTGAATTTATCTCTTTTTTTTTGACACCCACACACTTTACTGTTTTAGTGGGATTTTTACATGACAGGCCAGGGCAAAGTAGGGCAGAATTGTGAAATGGAATAAAGGGATACATGGTTTTCACATTTTTCGCACTTTTACTTTGACACCTTTAAATATAATCCAGAAGGGACATAATTAGTCATGTGTGATTTTTAAGCTCAGTTTACATAGGCCTGTTCTGTTTTTACAAGGAAAAAATCTAAAATGTTTGGCAAATATTCATATTAAACCCTCTAAGTTAATCTTTTGTATAACAGCACCATTGTAATTAGAGCTGTCAGTTTCTACCAGCTTTGCACTAAACTTTTACCCCTTCTCTTCTTTACGAAATAGCTCAAGCTCAGTCAGATCAGAGGTAACGTCAATTGTATTTTTGTTTGTACTTTGACTAGGCCATAGTGCCACGTCAAAATACTTTAATATAAACCATTTAATTGTAGTTCTGGCTGCATGTTTAGAGTTGTGATTCTGCCTTAAGTCTTTAGTAGCTTTCTTCTTTGATCGCGCTGTACGTAGCTGCATCCATCTTCCCTCAACTTCTGACCTGTTATTCTGTTCCTGCTGCAGAAAAGAAACCCCAATGCATGATGCTGCCACCATCATAATCACAGTTTGGATGGTGTATTCAAGATTATGTTCAGTTTTTAATTGCTGTCACACAGTGGTTTTGCAAAATCTTTGGTAGAGCATCTGCACCCAGAGATTTAATAATTAGTAAATAGAGTGTTATCTATTTATTTAACTCTATTTAATAATCAGTCAATAGAGTCTTCTTAAGACAGTTTACTGAACTGGACTTTATTTCAGGATATCCCAGTAAAAAGGATATCCCAGAATATTGATAGAAATACACTTCATATTTTTTTAAACCATGCATTCTTTTTCTTTCTTTTTACAAATATGTGCTGCGTTGTGCTTGTCAACCACATAAAACCACATCGTCTCCCTCTTTAAATTTCAATCACACACACAAAGTCATATATCAAACATAATACTATTATTTTTATTAATATGAATTCAAAAATAACTATCATTTTATTTTAAAGTTTCATCTTCAAAGCACATTTGTGAAAATGTTTTCATTAAAGTTCAAGTAGCCTCCGGCAAACAACAATAATACAGAGGCTTACCTTCCATGTGCAGTCGAATGTGTTCTGATTTACAATCCACTAAAGAGCTAGGGTCTCCTCTACCTTCCTGCTTCTTGTCTTTCCTGATGCTGCCAATATTAAACTTTAAACTTGCTGAAAAACACAACAGTCAAAGGAAGTGGTAAACTCAGCCCCCAAAAACAGGAGCTCCTTTTGTGTTGGGATTATCTGTGGCCGTGCTCAAGATGTTCTTCTTTTATATTTTGATGTATTATTAATGTTAAAGTTACTGCCACCAAAGCACTAAGATATGGTTTTAGCAGTGGTGTTTGGAAAATTCAGTATTTTTTTCAAATAGTGTGAAAAATTTGAGCTGTTTTAGACCTTTTATGCAAGCTGTGCAATCCTAATGACATCGCACAATGTTAGTAATAGTCACAGTTTTTTAACCACTCTGCTGTAGAACAATGCTGAGGAGCTGCAGGGAGATGTTAATTTTTCATTTGCACAGGCTTGTGCATTGTGTGTTATCTGCCAACAATGCTGACTGCAAGTATTTTTCTTTTCACACTAAAATGTCAAGCATTTTAATTACTTTAGTTTCTTGTGTACACAGGACAAAGTAGAATCCCTTCCCCCTGTCCTTGTTTAACAAAGCAGCACTGATAGGTTGTGTGGCTGCTGTGACATTCTGAACAGATTCCGTGGGGCGTGCTGTTTGTGGGATTAGTCTGAACTCTCAGGGATGCTTGAGACCCCATCAAACTAGGTTCTGGAGAGATTGGAGGACCAGCTGATTGTGTATTTTGAGTCATTCCTGAAGAAAGTTTGACTTGTGTCCTGCTCCAGAGAGGGGGATTGGTGTATCTACAAACTAAAAATTGACGCAATCACTGCGACGTCAGGGTGTGATTTGATAAACATGCAACAAAAATAATTTCAAAATAAGAGCAAGTTTCCAAAGCAGAGACAATTTTTTGAAAAATAAATTTCTGATTACTTTTTTAGATAGTTTGGAGCCAAATTTGAAATTGAATAATAAATATAGCTGCACTACCTACTTGTGAGACATTGAGACATTTCATTCAGTTTGCGAGAGAGAGCGAAACAACAGATAACAGGAAGGCTTTCTTTAAACTTAAGAACCTTTAACTCTTGTCTGCAGTGAAATGTGCTGAATTTGTAAATATTAAGAATCTTCTGTAAATCTCAGAGTTAAGGTAAGGTGCTTCCTCAGGGTTCTGAAACTTTAGTCCTCGAGTGGCACTACCCTGAAACGTTTGGGGCAGTACCACTCACCACAAAAGTAGTGAGTGGTAACACACCTGAATCAAATGAATAGTTAATTATCAACACTGTAAAAAATTGCTGACTACTAAGGAGATATCTCAGCCTTTTGATTCAGGTGTGTGGGATCCATCCAAAAGTTGCACTCAAGAAGTTGCTGACCTCAGATCTACATTGTAGATCTAGGATATGCATATGTATTTTAGTAATGCTAGCTGTACTACTAAAGCTAGTACTAGTTTAAGATAAATGTTTCTTTTAATCGTTTGTTTTAAAAACACTGAATCCTGTTTTACTTTGGAAGTCTGTATTTCCTGGTTATAAAAACTGGATTTTGAAAACTGGCAGTAAATTGCTGCGGAGATTAGAGCCAGTGAATGTGTGGTATGATTCATCCTCGCAGGCCAACACAACTTTTAAATCCACCCTGCAGCCTGTAAGCCAGGTCTTTTCCCATTACAGACATGTTCTAGCCATTAGCCCCTCATATTGGCCTCAGAGAGGAGGGTAGACAGTCTCTTCATTCCTCTGGTTGCAGTCTGAGCCTAAGCCCTCCCTTCCCATAACCCTCACTTCACCTTCCTTGTAGCTTAAAAAAGGCTCTGACCAGAGCAGAAGTCCATTGAGGTTGGAGGGGGGCAAAGTAGAGACAGAAACAGTTGGTCGGCTGGTGAAAGAGAGAGAGATGCAGGTTTTTTGGGTGAAATACTGCATATATGGAAAGAAGGGACAGCTGACGAACAGGAGGGTGAACAGGGCTGGGGGTAGGGCTCTTTCTTATGTCCTGGTGACGTTTTAACTGCTTGCAGATGTAGCTCAGCCCAGACTATGACTTATTTCCCGCTTTGTTTAGCCTGTCTTTGTTTCCAGTTGTACCACGTTATGGCTCTTTTTTTCAATTCTTGTTTCAGTTTCTGACTTTTTCTTTTGAGGTTCAGTCACCAGGTTTTGGCTCTGAAGAAAAGGCCAGGACTTGGGTGGGTGTAAAATAACAGACTGCAGACTGAGGTGACATCATCCTGTCTGTTGGTGCATTCCTTTCACACCGAAGAAAGAACCAAGAAGACTGAAGGAGTGTAAATCGGTCATCCTTTTGTTTCTGCTGGCTCAATCTCAAACTTAGCGCACCCAAGAGAGAAAGGCAGAGATCCCCCGCTGAGATCATGCAATGCCCTCAAGTCTTTGACCTCATTAATTCAAGGACATACCCTGTCTTTTCCTCTATAAACTGCCAATCAGTTGTCGTTTAATCCAACAAACGCTCACCAGGAGTTTGAGCCCATGGGAAGCGTGCCAGTAGATTCTGTCATTTTGGGGTTTGATTAAAGATTTTCACTGTACGTCGGTTCTCAAGTGGCTCCGTCGTACAGAAAAAATGAGTCAAGTGCAGATAAAGTTGATTAGATTCAGGTCCTGAGTGTTTGGGAGGGTGTAGATGTAAATTATTGAGCCACATCTTTCCGTAATAACTACTAACTAGAGCGGATGATAGTCTTGTCGTGTTTCTCCCATGTGTGATGGATTAGGCCACAACTCGCATAAATTCCTTAAAGGAGAAAACTGGAATGTGGTTCAGAGGGTGTGAAGTAAGATTTTTTTTTTCTGGCTGTGCTCAATTTCACTTCTGGTAAATTCTGCTTAAGGAGGTCTAAATGTATCTTTTGCGTTGCTCAAGCTTAACCCTAAAATATCCTATTCTCTGTTAGCGTGAGCAAACGTCTCATAAAGCTGTCGAGTGTTGGATTGTTCAGAGCTGAAGGGGAATAACGGGTAATGCTGGAGAGGGGGAGAGCGGAGGCATTTCCTCAGCATCTGACCCAGATTCGGAGGAGTTTTTGGATCAAGACGAACGGTGTTGGACATCAGTTGAGGCAAAACATTGCTCAGGAATGCAACCCCCACCCAATGTTCTCATTCTCCCAACTCTTGCCTGAGTTAATCTCTTTTTTCATTTTATTTGTCTCGTTTTTCCACTTCAGTTTTTTTTTTTAACATAGTTAAAAAACTGTTAAAAACTTGGTTTAAAAAATAAAAGTATAGGTTTATGGTTCTTATGTATTTAGGTTTTTAGTATGTGTGTGTTTTTTTGCAGACATAACATTTTGGTTTCATCTTTATTTATTGAATTATGACTGAGTGGAATATGAAGTGTGTGGTTTTTCACATTTGAGCCTAGATTTAGATACCGTAAGATTTGATTAAAACCAGATCATTTACACGCTACAACCCAGAAAATAGATCACTTTCTTTTTAAATTGACTGTATAGTTGGGAAACTCCAGGTTGCACGTTTATTCCTGTCCAAATCAGAAGTTAATTTCCTTTGTGATAAAATTATTCAGTTTAGCTGTGATAGACATAACCTTTTATTTTTGAAAAAATACATGCAGTAAATGTATTGATTCCCTTCACAAGTTAATGCTTCATTTTGTACCCATGTACTTAACCATTGCATATTTGTTTTTCTTGGAAGTTTATTATTTTAAGGTTTAGTGGAATTATTAGTTATTAAATAATTCATCTTCATTAATCAGGGACTAATAATATTTAAAATTATTCAAGCCTCTTGTAGAAGCAAATGTAATTTTATATTAACCTATCATTTTTTATCACATCATGTTTTCACTTGTTCAGTTCTGATCTCCTTTAGGGCAATTTCACAGTTTAAAAACAACAATGACTAAGCCAAGCAAACTCACAGTTCCTGGTAGATAATTTTTATCTGAGTCATTTCACCATGTTTCAGTAAAGCAGAATATATAAAATTACTTTATGTCAAGGATGTGCAAAGTCTTTTTCTGGCAGATATGATTTGATGCATGATCAGTACAAAACATCCCATGAGAAAATGTTTTCTTTTTTTCTTTTTTTTTTAACAAAAAGGGTCGGGCATGAAAAAAATCCAAAACCACAAAATTTTAAAAAGCGATAGCTTGAAACAACAGGCACAATGTGAAATGGCCCTAAAACACTGTAGTTCTGGGCAGGTGAGTGAGTTGTATGCTGGTCATTTTGCCATTTTCTCCTTTTCATTATTTTGGTCTTTTCATACCTGATCTCCTGGGGTGTGAAGGAGAGTCAACACTGCTGGATGTTTCCATAATACACTGCATAACTTTGTGTCACCTTGAGATGTTTCAAACCCAGTCTGACAACTGATTTAATTTGAAGTAATTTTCTCTAATCTTCTTATAGTCCACTCCATTAAAATGGACGGTTCAGCACCAGTACGAATGTCCTTTCAGCAGGAGGATAATTAGAGCTATTTGGTTTGCATGGTCAGAGTCTGTCATGTTTTATAGTCAGCTGACCCAAAAAGGGTCAGAACTGCACTTAAGGAATCCTCAACAGATTTAGATCTGGGTTTTGACTGGACCACTCAAACCTATAAAAATGCTTTGGTCCTAATAATTTGATTGCTTTAATTGCTGTATGTTTAATGTTGCCTGTTGATTATATTTAGCTCCATCTGACTTGCCATTAACTCTGTCCCTTCTGAAGAATATCTCCACAGCATGATGAAGCCACCACCATGTTTTACCACACAAATGCGGTTTTCAGGGTGATGATTTTTTGCCACACACAGAGCAATTTCAACGCATTTTGATTGAGCTATCTTTTATTTAGGAGTACCTGATTAATGGAACTGAATACAAATGTTTATCACTCTGTTCAGATAAAAAAAAAAACATATATCATTTTGGTTTATTTTCCAAAAGGACACACCACTCTCAGTTGGTCTATAAAATGAAAAGAAAGTTAGTGTTTTAATAGTTAAACTGATGTGGGTGCTTTACTAAACTGTGCGCAAAAGGAACAAGCTGAATTTCTGTTGCAGTGTTTTTTATTAAATTACAGTAAGCTGGCAAAGCCAAAAGAAAACAGTTCAAGTTGATTAAATGAGTCTCTTCATTATCAACGTAAAAGCTACACTCAGCATTTAATTATTTTATCATTATCATGTTTGCTGGAGCTGCCGGATGCTTACAGTCACAAGATCAATGTTTTCTGTGCTATTGATAGGCAGGGTGCATTGTGGGACTGAATTTGTGGCATCTGTAGAGTGACTTCCTCAGGACAGAAACATTGATCGACTGCCTTCAGACACACATGCATGCACAAAACATGCACCCATGACCAATCTGCACTGTAACTCCGTCTCGTGTACTTATGTCTAAAAATATTAGAACACATGAAAGGCTTTCTCACAAATGTGGCAGTGCCCACATTTTTTTTATCCTTTTATGTTTCACTGTCTCCATCTTCATCAGCAGAGCAGGATATTTTACTCAAGTCTTCCTAGGCTTCATATATGGGCAGAACTCAAATTGATATTCCCATCACAGCTTCCATTTCTTTTTTTCCAGCTCACTTATTCTCCTCCCTTGTCTCATTTCGAAACTCTCTTTGGGAGTTTCCCTGGGTACAAAAAACTTTGTATATTTTAATCTACTTAGAGCCTTTAAATAGTTTGCTGCTGCTTACCCTAAAAAGTGGCAAAACTGAGAAAATTGAGCAATGCATTTTATGTGTACAGACAGTAATTAGCACAAGGGGGTTTGCTTTATGAAGGACTCATTTTATTGTTTTCATGATCCACTGAGCAACAGTCTTTATGATCAACATTAAATGGGAGGAGAGCATGATTTACTGAGTGAAGTAGGAGAGTCTCTGTGGTTAGAACTGTCTTGGTGCTGATTCTATGCTTTCTTTGTGCTGTCTGCTCTGCTGATGATTGAGTTAATACTGATGCTTTCAACATTATCTTACAAAATAATGTTCATGGAAAATCTCTGTCACATTTGCCCTAATAGATTTTCCCCTACATTCATCATTTATTAATCCTTTTTATAAATATCTGCCTCTGTGAAGGGGGTTGGAGAAGAGCGTAGGCTCCGATGTCTGTAGGTGAAGTAGGTAGTTATCAATGATTTTTATATCCCACTGAGTGAAACCACATACCTCTCTGCAAGCACTCTGATTAATTTAATACCAATATTGCAAAAACTCAGAAAGAGAAACCTTTAGAGGCATCTACTTTGGAAAAATTTAAAGATTAAGATTGAAGTATTTAACATCCCAGTTTGAGTTGCTGAAGGAAAACTGTTGCTTGGTCTAAAATTCAGATGACTATTTCCAGAGGGTTGTCCGGTGAGGTGGGAGTAGTAAAAAGAGAGCAGAGATCTTCTGAAGGATATTTATGGCAAAGTATGAAATTATCATAGGGCAATATTAAGTAAAAATACAACAGTTTCATTGTAGCAAAGTATTTACTGAGACTTTAAAAACGTTGTTTAAAATGAGACAAATTCTTTTATTTTACACAGAAAAGTGACAAATGTCACTACTTGTGCTAAAACTCTATGCTAATTTTTACAGTTAGAATAAGTGTATCTGCATCATTTGTTATTGTTAGTTTGGAATGCAGCCTTGATGAAAAATATAAATACCCATAAATTTTACTTGTTTTCAAGAGCTTAACCTGTTTATCTTTCCGCTCCTTAAAAAGTAACACTAGTACAGCAAACTGTGATGAGCTGGGAGTTTAGTTGGTGCCAACATTCATGCAGCTCGTAGCTTTGCCAACTGGAGTTTGCTCAAAGGTTGTCCAAAGTGTATCTTTGAACAACCACTTATTTGCTTTTTGTTTTTTTGTTCTTATTTTAAAGTATAGAATGGTTTGAAAATTGGACATGCCTGATATAAACTGAAACACGACTGTGCATCATGTCATACATTTGGACATGGTAATTCTCCACACCATGAGCTGATTGTGTTGTTATTTTAAGAGGAAAGCGTCTTTTTAAATAGCACTTGTGATTCTGGAGCAAAAATCAGCCGTCATTGTGTTGCAGCCAGTTTCATCATGCAGTATTGCTGTCACTCGGGGATGATCTATAGCAGAAGAAGGCTTGTAATGGATGTTTTTTTTTTCTTTACTTAATCCATCTTCCAGCATCACAGTTATAATTTCTGGGTTAAAATACATTCTAACTAGTTTAATATCTTGAGATAATTATATAATTGCACAACTACCAAGACAAACTTGGAGTTTCATTTGGTCAGGATATTCTGAAACATTGGTAAAATGAAACTATTAACAGTAAAGTGTGATTGCTATAAAATTAGCTTGACATGTGACAGTGATAAATAAGGCTAAGAACGATGTGCCTGGTCCTGGTTTTTGGGTTGAAATAAATATATGATCTTAAAAAATTATTCCTGATCTCTTAGGAATTACTCTCGGTCTAAAATAAGTTTTTCTAGTCTAAAATTAAAAGATGAAGTTGTTCAAGGTTCAAGCTTTGTTTTCTTGAGATGTAATCAGAATAAGAAAGTTGGAGTACCACTGAGGAAACCCATGCAGGTACAGGGAGAACATGCACACTGCAGAAAGGCCAGTCAGGATTTAAACCCAGGGCCTTCTTGATAAACACCATGTTTACTGTATAACAGATGTTTAGGAGTATGTAAATGTTCATAGGGTTTAATATTACCATTCAAATACACCCTCAAAACTAAGACTATCATAAATCCAATAGTGGATATAAAGAGCTCCATGTCCTTGTTCTTGTATGCACAGTGAAATCTAAATAGTCAGGCAAGATCTGTGACCACCTTTCCTTGTTTAGAGAATGTGGGATTGCAGTCATTTTTGTTCTTTGCCGTCTAGAGACTTGTGTCAGTCATAAACTCAAACATTTTTGCTGTGATCACACTTTGCCGTCATATCAACAGGGCTGCCTGATGGTGTGCTCTGTAAAATCTCCCCAACAAGAGCCTGCACATGTCCTCACTATGGCAACAACCCACTTGAATAATCAAAAGCCTCCATGTTCATTAGCTAAATGTCAGGGATCTTCTGCTCAGAGAGGAACGGGCTGGCAGACACACATCTACGTTTGTAGCAGCTTCATCCGAGGAGTTCCTCCATTATTCATGACCTGTGAGTGTTTCCACAGGTTTCAACAGGCCTCCAGCCCATCTGTGTCGAACAAACTCAATAGTTCAATATGCTTAGGGCCTCACAAATCGCTTTGAAGATTTTCCATGACCTCATCTTATGAGTGCAAGTTTGTGTGTGTGAACTACACAAGGAAATGAGCAAATCCTCTCACCAGTTTTAAGGTAAAGAGTGATGCTTGCATGTCAATCCCCCTCCAGCCTCTGAATCCATCCGTCTACTTTGATCATTAGAGCGTTTGCTGCTCTGAGACAACAATCTGCCCTTTTTTCAATCCTACATACCAAACTAGGCTATCATAAACTCTCAGTCATGGAAACTTGGGATCCAGCTCACGTGTCGTCAGAGCATCAAGTTTTCTGCTTCGTTCGTTCAGGAAACAGCCGCTTAGGGAGGAGAAGTGGGGAAGGGGGGAATGGGAGTGGAGTCTGGAGACAAACAGAGCAGAAAGGATTTCACACAGTATGGGAAAAGGAAAACACAGCTCAGACTCCAGATGTGGAAACACCCTGCATAAATACACCCTCACACACACACACACACGCAAACAAGTAAGCTTAAGTACGCCCACAAATATACAAAGACGCACTGAGAAGGAGGTAGCGGGGGTCAACAAACAGTTCTGGAGGCTCCGCATGGCATCTTGTGATTGGCTGGTCTGCAGCAGAGGTGACCTCATTTCTTTAGCCTGCTGGCAATTTTCAGAAACAAAGACTTTAAACAACAAATGAAAGGAATAAACACGAGAAAATGAGAGCAACTTCATGCAAGTGAAAACCCTAGAGCACATGAGTGAATGTGTTTCATCCAAATGATCTCTGTTCTAATTCTTTTGTGTTTTAGTATTATTTTCACAAAAACAGAACAGTTTTACAATGCCTGGCAGAAATAATCACACCCCTAGAACTTGTAACAAGACATTTTGTCTTGTTACAAGCATAAACTTCACTGCATTTGATCAGGAATTTAATGCAACAGACCATCACAAAGTAGAGAACATCTGTATAATGAAAGGATTTTTAAAATACTGAACACTGTACTACTTTTGCAAGGCATGCTATGTATAGGATTGCTCTATCATGGACTTCTTAAAGGTTGTTTAATCTCAGAGAGCCTGTAAAGCAAAGTGAAAGCACTCTCTCACTCCAAACAAGATTTTGTGTTTTATTCCCCAAATCCAAAATGTGCTCGTTAATCTTGTTTGAATGCCCTCAGCACGGTTACATCTTCCTGCAAACGCAACAGCACCACCCAGTGCGCGAAAGCAGAATGCATTTCTAAAGCGTCTGCTCCGGTGCTTCTCTTGCAGGAGCTGCAGAGCAAGGGCAAAGTTTGTGCCAATGTGTTCTGTGGGGCCGGCAGAGAGTGCGCAGTCAACGAAAAGGGGGAGCCCAGCTGCCTCTGCATTGAGGTAAACGCCGCATAAATCTTTTTTTTATTATTATTATTTTGCTTAGCTTTTATTTATATCTTCATTTCTCACTTTGCAGAACTGCAAGCCCCATAAGAGGTCAGTGTGTGGCAGCAATGGTAAGACCTACAGGAATCACTGCGAGCTCCACAGAGATGCTTGTCTGAGCGGCCTGAAGATCCAAGTGGCTCATGATGGACATTGTCGGGGTAAAGACCAGCTCAAAGCAGAAGTTTGATTAGTTGTTTTCTCATGAAATTTATAAAAATGCAAACCTGCAGCTATGAATAGCACATTCAAAGCTGTTTCAATGGAAAGGAATCAATATTTATTAGTGTCTGCCCCTAATATTTATCAGACTTTTAAAATAGCTGGTCACTAATCAATTTCTAATATTTTAATTGTTTCATTTGCAGTTCAAACATTTTGCTATGCTCACCTCATTTCTGCGTCAAAAGAAACAAATATCTAAAAATTATTTTTAAAAAGTTCTTTTTAGGGTAGGTTACACATATTGTCTTGAAATGAGAAAAGAAACACAGTTTTAGGCTCTTTAATGCCAATGCCTTCTGATATATCCATGACTTCAAATAAGTCAGTGACAGCAGGAAAAAAAATCCACGATTTCACAAGTACAACTGTGCGCCTAATATATGATGCTACATATATTTGCTAGATAATAGTCAGCGTGGCAAGAGACTCTTCAGCAGACTTTGAATATGCTGCAGGTGCAGATAATTGTGCACATGGTTACTGAGGTGAGTAGCATGTGTGACCTCTGAGCTGGCTCATATCCTTCGCCCTGATAATGTGGGGTGAATGAGTTCGTGGTGAAACATAAAACGCTACCACACAGTGCTGCACTGGATCACGCCTTAACTCTACTATTAATACATTAAACAACAGCATCTTATCTTGAGTGAACTTTTCGCTTCTCACACGATGGCGTCATTGTTTTATTGCCGACTTGAACCTTGACCAGAGCCAGACGATTCAAAGTAGGTTCTCAAGATCATTGTGTCCCTCAGGAGGCCGTTATTCCCCCTAAACCTTAATGGTTCCTTGTTCATTGTTCAGCTGCAACAACGTTCATGTCCATCAATGTTGCTTTACATTTTGTGGTTTATTTCTGTTTTTTCCTATCTTTAGAAAAGAAAACAGACCAAGCAGCTGCCAGCCCAGGTGAGTTGGTATTTGTATGCACCCAGAACACTGCATACTTATTGGCTTCCCTGGTAAAAATATAAAAAAAACTCCATACAATGCCCATGAAAAGTATTTACCCCCTTGTTTTACCATTCTTATTGCTTTTTTAAAACAATCATGATGAACAAAATTTGCCTTTTGTGATAAAAGAAATAGCAAAATAAAACTTTTATTGTCCAAGTAAAAATTATTTTTTCTACAAAAAAATAATGACAATCAAATAAAAATACTCATAAAATAAGAGACTGTATATTTATCCTCAAAACAGCTGTGTGTGATTATGTTACTGTAATATAACATTTATTCATTTGAAGGCTTTTTACACATCCTCATGTGAAAGTTTTCTGCAGATTTTCTGCAAAAGTCAGGAATATTTTTTCCTGATTTCACAGTGTGATTTTTTTTTAAAGTCTACACAGTATTTCACAAAAGGTCTTTATTTTAGTTTTACCTCTTATGTAAAATGCAATTCCTTTAGTTTAAAGTTTAATGGAGAGGGACATAAGTCAACTGGGAAAATGCTTTCAAGATAGCATTTATTATTCACATGGATAATTAAACCTTTTGACCTTTGGAAATGCTTCCTCTGCTGCAGTGGTGTGCTACGCTGCTGACCGCAATGAGCTGAGGGGTCGTGTTATCCAGTGGCTGCAGACTGAAGTCGTCCCTGACGGCTGGTTTGCCAAGGGATCCAACTTCTCTGAAATCCTCCTCAAATACTTCAAGGTGGGATTTTGTGTGCACATCACTGATCTTACTCTGTTTGTCCAAGCGTCTCTCATACCCAGCCGTAATGTTTGCCTTTCTCCAACCCTCCCAGATTGCGATTGCCGAGTCAGACTGGATCTAATTATTTTTGTTACAGACCTTTCAAACATGAGCACTGGTTATAATTCAGTTTAATGAGGACGTCTGTTCTGCAGAGGAAGTCCCCCTCCCTTCTCCTCCCATCTCTTAATTGACTGACTTAAATTGCATTAAAGCTAAAGAGTAGATGGCTCTTGGAAGAATTTATTAAAAAACAAAAAGGGTTTATACTTTTATCTGGATTGGGTAAATCTTTTAAAATTTGGTTGCTTTAATTGTTTTAACAGTTGCTGACTGGTGAAAAATGAGTTCCAGTGCCTTTTTTGTAAAATTTTGAACTGAATTAAAACCTGATATTTACATCAATAGTATAATTAGATGTACATCTATTGTGATCTGACAGTAAAAGCTGTCAAAAATTACACTTTTTTTGGTTTTATCTGTTAGGCTTACAAAAAAAAATGAATGAAAGACTTTAAGTGACTGCAATTCATAATTTTTCATACATCTTCCTTGTATTTGGTAGATTTGAATTTAAATTGTTTGATTTGGGTAAATGATTTTGATATTCTTCTGTCACTGTAGTTTCCTCATGATGCTACCTATTTTGTGAAGTGCACCAGTCCCTCCTGTAGCGAATACTCCTAAAACAAGATGCTTCCATCCCTGTGCTTCACTGTTTGGTTGGGATTCAAAGACTAACAAACTTCCCACTTTTTCCTTCAAATGTAAAAATTGTCACCGTTTCATCTTCACTAGGCAGCCTCCAGAACTGAAGAATTTGACTCTGAGTGCATTTGCAAAATGTAATCTGACTTTGTACGGTGCTTTTGGAGTAAAGCCTTATTTATTACAGAGGAGCTTCTCAGCCTATGTCAATGCAGGACTTGTTTCAATCTGCCTTTTCCTTTTATCCGAGTATTGATATTGACGTTTCTTAATTAAATAAATTAATTTCTGCCTCACAGTACCTTTGATGGAACTGAACATTCTTATGCTAATCTATCAATAGCTTGAAAAGCCACGATCATCATCTGGGCTTTTCCGAATTTTTTAAAGGCATAGTAATCTTTGTGTATGTAAACTACTTAATTGCAAGATTTCATTAATAGAAATGATTTTGGTAATACTGACTAACCAAAAGCTGGAAAAGTTTAGTCATATTTCATTTGGGACAGTAAGCAACGGAAGATCACACGTTTTCTTGACAGCCTATGAAAATATCAGATTTTAGATTTTATTTTGTGGTTATGTTGCCCTGCAGAAACAGCAAAGCAAAAGCTTCTCTGTTGGCTGACAATATTTCGGTGCCAAAATCCCATTTTATTCAAGTAATTGGTATTATTCAGAAAAAGCCTCAACCAACTCATCTTTAAGAAAATGAAAGGAGACATGCTTTACATAAGACACCTGCTTTCAGGGGCTACATGTTCACTTCAAATCAGAATTACAACCTGAGCGCCTAAAAATGTTCAGAAATGGACGCATAATGGCTTATCCCAGGTTGCTCCAGGCTACGTACAGCTCTTAATTGTACCTTTCATCTGCTATATTCATTATATTCATCCCTGTTTCTACAGTCATACGACAATGGCGATTCTCAGCTTGATTCCTCTGAGCTGCTCAAATTCATCCAGCACAACGAGTCGGTTGGAGAGCTGCAGTCCTATGCAGACCAGGAGAGCAACAAGCTGCTCAGGTTAGTGGGCGTTTGTTGATTCACATGCTTACATAAGTCTGTACGGTGAGGTCAGGTTGGCAGAAACAACACTTCTTTTTTCCAGGTGTTGCCAAATATCCTCTCTCATAGTGGTACTCTGAGCTAGATTATGTTTGCTGTGCTGCTATTTTGAGAAAGCTTGATGAAACCTGTCAGAACCAGAGCGAACAGCACTGAAGGCCAAATGTAGTCACTTACTAAGGCGTCAGCATCTATACGCTGCTCAATAAAAGCCTTCTCATCTAAAATGCCTTGCAGCATGATGTATTCCTCTTAAACTGTTTCACATTTTGTCATATTACTACAAACTTCACTGGGTTTGATTGATTAGGTTGCAAAACAATAACATTGGCTGCAGTGCTCACAAAACATTAACAGTACAAGGCTGGGAAACACAGCTGCAGAAAGCTTCTTTAGTCAGAAACAAAGGGAAGATAAATAAAGCAAACAAGCCTAACCTTCCAGCAGGAGTATAACTCCAAAATAATACAGCAAACCCACAAAGAATGATTTAGAGAATATTCATGTCGGGATGGTCCAGTTAAAGTACAGACCTAAATCCAAGATTAGCTGAGACTCTGTAGCACAGCTTAAAAACATACTCATAGAAACTCTTCAGTCATTGTGCCTGATTTATTTTTTTGATTTTTATTTTTCTGATAAAGCGATTTAGAAACAAACCTCAAATGATCTGTATGTATTTACAACAAAATGTGTTTATACAAAGTATTGATTCAGTTAAAGAAGCAGACAACTGTTTTAAGAGTAACTTATGCACAGGCGGCTGGTTTATTGACAACATAATTCCTTATGGTCGTTTGTTTCACTGTATTTTATCTGGGGTTTTTAGAGTAAAAGAGTCTGAATACTAACACCCACCAAACCTATCAGATTTTTTAATTGTTAAAAAAATAAAACCACATACAAGTTTCTATCATTTCACAGCTCTGTACTTGTTGCTGATCCATCACATAAATCCCAATAAAATATAAACATTTGTGGTAGTAATATAACAAAAAGAGTAAATTAATACTTTTGCTAATTACTATAATTATATTTTCATACTTCTTATTTTTCCAGTGCTCTGTTGTTATGTGTCTGTGAAAGCTAATGTTATGTTAATATTTGCATGCTTGTTTGTTTCTCATCTAGGAGCCTTTGCATCGACGCCCTCATTGAGCTCTCGGATGAAAACGCTGACTGGAAGCTGAACTTTGATGAGTTCCTCAACTGTCTGAAGCCTGGTTTCAACCCACCAGAGAAGAGTGAGCTGAAAGAAATTCTTTACAAATTTTTTTTTTAAAAAAAAACAATAAAGCTACACTGAATCCTCGAAGACTCCAAAAATAACTCTGAAAATGAGCTCTCCAGTTCGTGTTTTCTTTTCCTCAAGAATCTGGAATGCCATCTGCTCTGTCAGTCATCTGGTATGGAAGTATCTGGAACAAAGTTTACAGGAAGCGGAGGCATTACTCTGTCAGCCAGTCAGCATGGAGCACTGACTGGCTGACAGTTGGCTACCTCAGACTCAAGGGCAAATGCACACAAACACATTTTGGCTCGCTGACAAGCATTTTAAAACTCCAGCTTCCGCGCACGCTCACACTGGTGAAAGGAGTTCTGTAGGTTTTTTAAATCTGCTTTTGTTTTATTTCACAAAACTTTATGCCTGCATAATTAGCCGCCAAATCTGCTGACCATTCATGACTAAGCTAAAACTCGAGTTTGCAGTGAGGTTGCGAGATGACATGGCATCCTAAATTGCTGACAAGCCATGTTTGTCGAAGCTGATATCTGTAATGCCTTTTTGCTATCCCTCTGCAGCCGTTCACAATCTGTACTCTTGGCTCATCACTCCGTGCATTTTTGCAGAATGCGCCCTGGAGGACGAGACATACGAGGACGGGGCAGAGACCCAGGTTGAATGCAACCGCTGCGTCTGCGCGTGCGGCAACTGGGTCTGCACTGCGATGACCTGTGGTGGTAATGATCTGATTTACTGCTAAGAATCGTTGGAGCGATTCAAGGTATCTGCTTTACCTAACACATGCCTCTTGACCTTTTCTGTTTTATCTGTCCAGACAAACAGGCGGCAGTGGGTGAGTCAGCAGATGCTGAAGCAGAAATGACGGAGGAGGAGTGGAACCTCCGCGTGGCTGAGCTCAACAAACACCAGGTTTATATCTCTAATGTGGAAATCGCTCTTTGACTGATAACCTATACGAGTGAGATGAGTTTTTATCAAAATTACAATTTTATCAAAAGTACAATTCGTTTCTGGAACAAAATGATCCCCAGTACTTGGTTTTTTCACACAATGTTGTTTTGGCTGTCCTTCAAATAACAGCTGCTCACAGAACCAAACTAAAAGTGTGCAAATGTTCCTTCTGTGAACTCTGAACTTGGTGTGTTTCTGGACAAAGAACATTGGAGTCCAAACCCTTCACTGGCACAAAACAATAAATTAAGGACTTAGTTCATGTAAGCTTTAATGTGACCCTGACAGTGAATCTCACTATCAGTAGCTTTATCACCACAGGCATATCAAGACAAATCAAACACTTGGAAACAAGTGATGTTACCTCAATTAGAGCAATAAAACTGGGTCATATGTATGACAGATAACAGACAGCAGATAAAAATCATCCCTACCCTTTCTTATTCTCCTGTGGCCTTCTGACGTTCTGTGTAACAATCTATACTAAACTACACTTAACTAATTCCTTTATAGCAAAACACTATTTAATGTTATTCAGCTGGGTTGGTAGTGTGTATGCTTACTTGCATGTGTAAATGAGCTTATGATTCTCAAAAGGTGCCTCCAGGAGTCTGGCTGGAAGCTTTTGCTGAGTCAGCTGGGTCGTGTGCTCTGTACCCCACAGAGGAACGATTTGCAAGGCCACAGCAAACAGATGTCACTCTGAGGGAATCATTTTTGAGAGAGGGAATCTAAGCTCACCTTTCAAACATAATCATGTTTACAAAAAATTGTAGAGCAGTGGTAAATGCCCTAGAGCCCTGACAGAGGCAGGTTTGTCTTTGTGCAACCTCTTTTTCTTTTTTCTTTTTTTTACTGATACCAATGAAACCTTGTTCTGTTTCATAATTTCAAGTTTTTACAGTTGGACTAAATTTACTAAATAGCAAACGTTACCTTTTGTTTATATAGATGTCAAAGAAAGTTTGATATTGCAAATAGCTCATGTCTTCTCCAAACTAGAGTACTGTGATTGACCAGATTAGTTGCTCCAAAAACCTACAGAAATGAGCTTAAAAGGGACTGTAAAATATTTTAAAATTGGACACAATTAAGTCCTAACAGTTAATTGTTAGGACAATAACCCCACCTGAATAATGGTGGTTTTATTCAGGTAGAATAACCCCACCATTCTATCTGAAAATGTAACAAATAAGGCCCAAATTTATTACGACATCCATGCTCATTATGAATGGATAAAAACTGTTGTAAAAGAATAAATTGAAGCTTTCTTGGGTGTCTTCACAGATCTACTCACCTCAATTTTTGCTTCATTGTATGTTTTTGTCTCTATTGTTATTTTTGTCTTTAAATGCAGGAAACAGTTGAGAAGATGAAGGCCAGCACAAAAGAGGTCTGAGTGAGGACACTTAAAAAAAGAAGAGGATGCGTGCCGTCACCCTTCTTTAATACTTGACTTCCCTCGCGAACAAGTTTTATCTAACTGACTTTTTTTATGTTTCCCTTATATGTTAATTATTCTACATTTTTGCAGTGTTTAAATGTTTGCTGTATCTGTTTGTTTCAAGGGCATTCTGAATGGAAACAGATCGCCTTTTGCTCAATGCTGTTACGTTCGACTGTATTACTGCGCCCCTACACTAGTCCTAGGGCTTTCTGTTTTACTACTATCTTTTTATATTTTTTACATTTACTACAAAAGAAAGAAGTTGCAGCTGTTTTGGGATTTATATGTTTGTGCTATTGAAGGTGGTAAAGGTAGGAACTTAAACTTGTTGAAATGAGGGTATCTGGTTTAAGAGTTTTTAAGAAGGTAAAGCTACTTGCTATTTTATTGCCGTAGAACTGCCACAGTGACCACCACTACAATCATTGTACTTCTTTCTTTCCTCCAATCTTCCCTTAGTTTACTAAAAAGCAAAAATACTGTATGTGCAACTTTATGCTTTCATTATAGTTTTTCAGCAAAAAAAAAAAAAAAGGTTTGTTTCTGTGTACAATGTGTTATTGGCTTGTGTTGAAACCCACCCTGTATTACCATGTGATGCTTGGACAAGTAGTTTTTTTTTTTGGTTTTTTTGCCGCTTGAACATTTCCCTAACTGTCTGTCTTTTTTTGCAATGAGCTGCACCTCAAAGAGACCTGATCTGAGTGTTACATGGTGAGAACTGAAACCAAAGCCGTGAAGAAGTGTTTTGATGAATGATGTACAAAGTTATCCAGGTAAAACGTTACTCTGGACCCAGCAACAACACTATACCTGTGCTTTCAAAATCACTAACAGAAGGATTAGCCTCAGCTGAAGTAGCATAGACGTACTAGTTATCTGGGTGCAAATAAAATGAATGCGTGTGTGAGTGTGTGTGTTGTGACCTTGGAGTAGTTGGTCTTATTTTAAGTGTTCATTTGTATCTAAATTGAGGTGTCGACCAATACACATGAGTGCCTTAGACCTGCAAACAGTATCAGCCTCTGAAAAGAATGAGAGTGGGCACTGCTTAAGTTTAGCAGTAAACCACTGCTTTGTAACTCTGATAAGTGACTGTGTGAATGTTGCATTATTAGGTGTGAGCTACATCTTTCTATTCCACAAAAAGTGCAGACTGTAAGGAATGTATGCCAATAAAGCCCTTACACCACAACACTACTTTCTCTGTTTGTTTTGAGCTCTTCTACCTGCCAAGAGTTTATTCTTATAGACTCTGTGAAATGAAGAAAAATTTAAAAAATAATAAATATTGCTTGAATTAAATGAGTAGCTGATAGTGTGCCTTACACAAGTGTCCATACCCTTTAGACCAATTGCCTTCAGAAGTCTAATTTGTCACATAAAGCATTGTTAAGGCATTATCTGAAAATAGTATGCAAATATACCAAAACATGATAATCACCTAAACCAGGGGTCATCAACCTATTGCTCCATGACTTTCTCTTTATACTCAGTCCAGAGTAGCAGTTACGAAACTTGACCAACAGTCCAATAAAATAAGCAATGACTTCTGTAAAAAGTTAAAAGTCTTCTATCTGAATTTCTTAATGAAATGAGTGATGTTGATTATTCTTTCATTTTAAGTCAGGCTGGAAATGATGTGTTCTATTTCTAAAACTTAACAACCACTACATGTGATGCAATATCAGCACCCTGTACACACCCTCACACACACTGTGAAGCATCATGCATAGGGAACACTACAAGCATGTGGAAGAAGTTGCTCTGTTCAGACAAGTCAAAAATACAACTTATCAGCTTACATGTAATGACCCTAAACACCATTTCAATGGTGAAACAATGTTTTCATCAACAGAAAAGGCGCATTAAATTATGTTAATATGAGGTTTGGCTTTTTATGTTTTGTGTTCAGAAAGTTTAAAAGTAGTAGTCAAACTTTGAGCAAAGCAAAACAGATTTTACCAATTTGTTCTTGAGAAATCATCCCCCCTCCCTTTTATTACTACAACAGTTTTTTACTCTATTTGTATGCACATAAAGAGTATGTGTATATGTGGTGCTGATAAACTTTCTTTTCTTCTTTTCTGTGATAATATTACGACTTAATTTGGACTAAATTATCTTATACTCGCTTCTCGTCTGCAGAAACGAGTATAAGATGTTTGCATAAGACGTATGCAAGAAGAGTTGCATAATGACTAGGGTTTGCCCCCCAGGCATGATGGATCATCAACCAGCATTGTTCCACTGTTACAACGCCTAAAAACCTCTTCACCGTTGTAACACACCCTGGCGTGATTTTGCGTAACTGTGATTTATCAAAATTGAGCAGTAAATCTGGTAAATTTATAAAACTACTCCACTACTTTTACAATGTGACAGCCAAGAATAGTAACCAATCAGCGCTTTAGTGGGTGGGGTTTATGTCAGTAATCAACCAATCGTGAAACGTGTAAGTAAAACCTCAGTGAATGAAAGGCAGCATTGTAGCAGGGCTGCTTTGAGAGTAGTTAAATGTTGGCCACAGAAGTTAGTTGTGTTAAACGAGTAGCCCATGTTTAGTCAGGGATGTCTTTTTCGTTTTTTAAAGTACAAAACTTTAGGAGCTAACTCCAGTTTTGAGGGAAGAGTTTAGGAAGAAGCGCGCACGGTGAAAATAAGAAAATAACCAAAATGGAGAGTCAAGAAGGAGCAGCAGCAACGAGAGACTGTGTGCTTGACTTTTCACGTCTGAGTTTAAATACTTTCAACGTTAACAATGTCAGCGAGGATAGACAGAGGGACACCAGGCAGCTCTTCCTAAACTACAACCGACTATCCTCGCTGCCCTCGTCGGTCAGCCTGTTCTACAACCTGGAGTTTTTGGACATTAGCAACAACGGGCTGACGGCCATCTGTGAGGGCATCACCAGACTCACCAAGCTTAAAACCCTCTTAGCCAAGAACAACCGCCTGGACGAGTTCTCTCTGCCCAAGGAGTTCGGCTCTCTGCAGCTGGAAGTGTTGAACTTTAGTGGGAACCGCTTCCAGGAGATCCCGCTCCAGTGTACCAAACTGTTGCGCCTTCAGTCGCTTTCTATCGGCGGAAATAGGCTGAAAAGTATTCCTGCAGAGGTAGAATATTTAACCAGGTAGGTAACGACGCCGGTTAGTCAACCAAAGGAGACAGCTAGCTCTAACATTTTTGTTTGCTTTACAAGATACTAGTTTATGTAAGCTATTTTTTTGTAAATTAAATCGATCATATGGCAGTATCGGCGTACTGCAGCCTATATTTGAGCTGTTCATACTCTGGTTTCTTCCCAAAATGCAGAGATTGTAATCAGTTTAAGTCAGATTAATTTTCAGCAGAACTTCAGGGCGAATGTGCTGTTGCTATGGTGACCATTATTCTAAAGGCCTGTTGCACTGATTGACCTGCTAGCAAGAAATCCTTTTGTTTTCTATACAAAAAGTTCGAATGAACTTAATGTGGTTTTTGGTCAGGCGTGCTTTAAAAAGTTGTTAGTCATACATCTGGAATATTGAAATTAATCAGCAAAATTAAAGTACTTGAATTCTGTATACACACATACCCACATAATGGCGCAAATGTTTGGAAGTAAGGTCAGCTTTGTACAAAAAATTATTACGTAGAACACATTTTACAATTAATGTCAAGTTTTTGTATTGCTTGGACAACAGTATGGCATATGATGCTTTTTATTTTATTTTTTTACTTATGCACTGAAGTTATGGACTTGTGCAACTCTTCTCACCCTTAAAACTATGCCCTTATTTTCTTTTCTCAGCAGTTCACAGGTAACATCAATGCAAATGGTGCCTATCAATGAAAATAAACTCTGATCATCCATTTAATCAGAGGTCTCCAACTCTTGTCCTCGATGTTCTACTGTCCTGCAGGTTTTAGATGAAACCTTGCATCATATGAATTTTGTAATTACCAGGCCTTTGTCAAACTTCACGGTAGATCATGAGGGTTAGGGCTGGAGTCTCCTGCATTAAATGCATCCCAAAACTCTGTTCCTGTTCTGCTTCTAAGGAAATCATTGTGAACAAAAAGTTAAAGTTCCTTGGCTGGTATGTTAATTTTAACTTGCTTCACGCAAACTAAGGAGAATATCAAAGGAGACTCTATTTATTAGCACATATATCTAAATAATGAGTGAAGTAAAGTTCACTTGTTCAGCAAAACATAAGCTTCTGTGTTTAAACGGAGCACGTAAAGCCTCTCTCTCAGCCCTGTAAAATTGTTTATGTACCATACCCAACACTATAAGGCAACATTTAACACATCTATATAAAAATGCAGCTAATAAGGACACCCTTATTATAATAGTTTTTAATAATTTAGCTCTGAAACCCAATGCTGCTTTGAAACTAGCAAAACGGCAACATATTTGAATGCTTTCCTGGAAAGAAAGGGATTGTATAAACTCTTTTTCTCTAACAATTACATCTGGTGTTTAGCTAAATAAATATAAAGGACTATAACACAAAAGAATCAGTTTTCGTACTGCACATCATTGTGTTAATACAGCAGCATTGTGCTATCAAAGGATAGTCTTTTTAAAGAAACAAAAAAAAAACGGTGAAGGTTGTCCTGTCAAGACCAATCGCCAACACTTAAAGAGATGGTAGGCTGATAAATTTGGTTAACCTCTAAGATAATAGTGGCTTCCTTTTTTTAACTCCTGCAAACGACTCTGCTGGTGGGATGGGTTCTCGCTAAGGGAGAAGAGGTCCCATTCATGCATGGTACAATTGCCTGTGTTGGGGTCGCAGAGTTTAGCCAGCTTCCCAACTCTGTTGATTTACATCAGCCATTGGTTCTGTTGAAAGAACTCGCTGCTTCACGGTCAAAATATCTTCATCAGAGCTTTCTGTAAGTCAGATTTTAAAGACAGGTAGACATTTCATATCTAAACTACTGTGAAAGTCAACTAATTAAAACCAGGATTGGTAATTTAACATAAGAGGAAACACTTTACCATTTGAGAATTTCTTTTCTTCAATTTAACGTAAATATGTTGTCTGCACAGAGGATCATTTTGAACTATTCACTTATCATATGCTGTGTTTTGGTACGCAAAAGTAATTGAATGTGTCTTGCTGAGGTTTCTTTTTTTTCAGTCATGTCAAAGTTGCTGTTTGCTGCATATGCTTTGAGTCATCAATTACAAGCTGTCATTTAAAGTGTTATAAACCCACTTTCCTCACACTGGGCCTGGTGCTACACTAGTCAGTTTGACCTACTTAATCTGGCGTCATCAACTGATAGCAGTCACACTGTTATTGAATGCAACATAAGCATGTTGCAGAGACAGTTTTTGATATGACATGCACTGACAGATGCCCAGGGGGGCACCAGAAGATGGAGTGAATGAGCCCCATATTTGAAATAAGTAAATCAATTATATAAAGGAAAAACAAAGAAATAGAGACAGAAGATAAAATTATGGAATTACACTGGAATAGGTTTTGAACCTCTGCAAATTACTACCTATGAATCTTAATGTGTTAAGACAGTTACAGTTGAAAGTTGTAATTATCTTCGCCTTCTCTTAGGTGAAGCTTTGACATAGGGTAGTTTGATGATGTTCCAGTTCACTATGACTGGTAACATCTGCTATTTTACTCGCATCTCCGGAAGTAATATAGTTCATCATGTTTGCTGTGTTTTTAAATAATTCCTTTTTAGTTTTACAAGAATTTAAAATGGTGTGGCTCTTGTTCTAGTCATCTTCCCTTTGACTTGAATGCTCAGAATGTGGTGTGTGACCCCATAATGTGTTTGCCATAATCCGGGGTCTGCAGCATTTACAGTCCAGCCACTTTTGTGCTCGTCTAACTAATTAAAACTTTAGATCTACAAATGTGACAGCCCTTTAAATAAAACATTTACATTTTAATATCTACTAGAGGAAATTTGTTCTAATTTTAAGAAGCCTCAATTTTATTTCTATTAAGTTTTGACATAAAAAAAAGTGAGATTATTTGTGGAAAATTGTGTTTAAAAAGCAAAATATATGCAACCTATGGTCCAAAGAGTCACAGGCTGCATAACCCTACTATAAAATGTCCTGGTGCTGAAGCTATGCAGGCCTGAGTTCATGATTTGTGTTCCTCAGTATCTGTTCATAAATCAATTTGGTTTTGGCGTTTGTTAGTATAAATTATCCATGTCTGCATCCTGATGCAGCACTTATAGGCTTTATATTGTACTTGTAAGCCTTATGATTGACTGATACATTCAGTATTAGTGTACTGTGCCAGTAACCTACCTGGCAACTCAGATGTAAAACATCACAATATCAGTTGGTCATGAGATGGTTTCTATCTTATCCTGGGTCGATTTGAGAAAATGTCAGAGTGACCCAACACCAGAACAAAGATTAAACCTCCACACTATTTTATCAGACACGTGGAGGATAAAGAGTCGACCTCTAATCTAATCCAAGCCATTGTCTTCAAGATACAATAGGTGTGTTGGTATGTATAAACATTTTATACCTCTGACGCTGTGGTTTTCGCTCTTATTTAACTTCCCAGTTACATGAGGCCACTTTAGGCTAACCTTACTTCTCAAATGGACTGAAGTAGACTCTTATAGGCTAAAGCTAACTATGAAGCAGATTCTAAATGGTGAGCAAAAGGAAAAATAAATAATAAAGAAATGGGATCTAAATACTGCAATGCCACTTGAGTCCAGTCTGAGCATCTGCTGCCTTGAGACTTTTGTCCAACTGGCTAGATTTTATATTAGCACAAAACTGCAAGTTTATAACACTTGGAATATACTCGTATTAGCCAACAATTACTGCACTCCAACCGGTCATTTGCATTATGAATATTGCATATACTGTTATTGTGATGATGAAATCTTTGATGTATTGTGCATCTTTAATTCAGTTTTTGGAAATCTTTAACATGTCGCTGCAAAATAAAATTTCAGAGAACAGTCAATTTTAAAACTAAGACAAAGGATCAGAGTTGACACAAAGTGCTATTAGCATTAACTGCAAACATAAATCTGTCTCAGGTGGATGTGGACCACTACTTTAACTCTAAAATGTCGAGCTTGTTTTATTAAAGGGTGAAAGTTAAATAACTATCAACTGTCAGGTTTCTCTAACTTAGCTTATGCTTAAACACCTCAACGGAACAAAAATCAACTAAATTTGAGCACTTTTCTTGATGTAGCAGCTCCGTTTAAACATCAGATTTTTGAAAATCCTTTTTGTTTCCAGCTGGCCAGTCTCTAGTTGAGACCAATCTTCCCCAAATCAGAAAAATATGGCTGAGTTTTTCGTTGCATATAGTATCAGAAGCAAACATACAAAGAAAACTACAGCAGGCTTCCTTCAGCCTTTGCTATTACTGTAGGTCACTTTTTTTTGGAAGCAGTTTCAAAATGCTGCTGAGGAGACATTTCTGTATGAAATATAACTTTCTTTGTAATTATGTGTGGAAAACAAATGTTAGACATTTTGAAGCATTTTTAGAGCTCTGTATGGATTATTGATGAAACTCCCATCTCTGTGGTGAAAAAATGATGCTGTAAAGGTGGTTTTAACTTCTGTAGGTTTTCCATCAGTATGTTATCGTGTCCCAAGTTAAACCGCATCAAATCCAACTGGTGTCGAACTTAATGGGATAATTCATTTCTGTGCATTGATTTGGGCAGCAAGCAGACCCTGAATATTTCCTTTCCCGTCACAGGAGTGGGGTTTTTTGCTGCTCTGCCACCAGGACAGCATAATGGCCTCCTCACTAGCACATGCTGTGTCATCAGTTTCAGCAGGCAGATGGTCTGGCCATTTACTTTTGCTGACTAGTCATCCATAGTTCTCGCCATGTTTCTCCTAATTACACCACCTTGTATTCTATGCCGCCAATAACTTACCAGATCATGTCATATTTAACACAAACGGACAATTATTACAGCTGTATGCAAACATAGTGGTGCCAGGTTTAATTTGTGGTCAGGAGCACAAAGTCAAAATTACTAATGATAGCAAAACAACATCCAGAAAGCCGAATGCAGTTCTTATTAATGCTGTACATGTGTGTACTCCTGGCTGATTTGAGAGCAGTTTGTGAAAGATGGCCTAAAGGTAAAAAAAAAAAAAAAAAAAAGACAACCTTATTGCCAATGAAGTCAAAACAGATCTAATATATGTCTGCTGATATTACCCCACATGTCTTCTTGATAATAATGAATGAGTTGTGATGTTGAAAAATTGTTCTATTTCTGCGACTTCATATCTTTTATCTTTCTAACTTTATTAGAAAGATAAATTTACTTGTTTGCTTTCAGGCAAACAAGTAAAGAGGTATAAAGGAGACATCATCCATGAATATCCTTGAAACATAGATTCATGCATCTTTGGCTCCCCCTTGTGGATTGTTAATGCCGGGTAAATTGAACGCCAACTTGACTTTTAATAGTAAACATTTTTTATTCTAAGCTTGTTACCAAAAAATCTGATGATGGGCATCTTAAAAATAAGCTGACTGATAAAACCTATCTTCCACATTTCTCTTTTTTAAACGATGAAGATATTTTTGTCTGAGTTTGATTATTTCGTACTTTTAAAAACTGAAGATGATCTAAAGAACTGTTGCTCCACGTTGGACACCATAAACAAGTGTTTTAAGACAAAAAAAATATTTCTTCCTTCAGTACTAAGTGATCTGTTATTTATGTATCGTTTTTAGTTTGGAGATGTTGTATTTGGGAGGAAACCTCATCTCAGACATTCCTCCTGAACTGGCACACCTGCCCTACCTCACCTACCTGGTGCTATGTGACAACCGCATCCAAAGTGTCCCTCCGCAGCTCGCCAGGTATTACCAGCAGATCTTAACAGCTTCCACCTAATCTATGCTTAAGAAATGCTTTATCTTGATATATACACCTGTTCCAGTGGTTAAACTTTGCCAATGAAATTTCATGCCGCCTTTTTTTTTCCAGGCTCCACTCTCTACGATCTTTAAGTCTCCACAACAACCTGCTCACCTACCTGCCTAGAGAGATCCTCAGCCTGGTGCACCTACAGGAGCTCAGTCTTAGAGGCAATCCCCTTGTGGTGCGCTTTGTCAAAGAGATGATTTATGATCCTCCTTCGCTGCTAGAGCTAGCAGGACGTACCATTAAAAGCAGAAATATTCCCTACTCTCCATATGACATGCCTTCCAACCTGGTGCGCTACTTGGACCTTGCCAGCAAGTGCCCCAATCCCAAATGTGCTGGTATGACGATGCTTTTAATATTCTGTATCAGAATCAGAAAAGTATTTGGTTTTCCAAACATTTCCCTCTTTCATTTTCTGAAGAGCAACAATCTAATAATAGTTCATGAATTTAGTAAATGCTACAAATCTCTATTTTTTAATTACCATCTTTAATTTGCCTCATCAGAAGTTAATATTTTACTCATCATTAGTTTGGACTTGGACTCACTGAATTCTCACTAATTTAAAAAATGTCAGAGACAGTTTTCACAGATTTGGACTCGTATCTTTAAGTTGAGGTTGAACTGAACCTGGGATTCTTGAACTGGATCTAAAATGCCAAAGGAAGCATTTAAGCTGCTATTCTATGGACTTTTGCTACAAATGTACATATTTTTATGAACAAATCCTGAGAAGTTATTGAAGCCAATTTCAGCATTTTTTTTATGATTCCTGATACTTACAGATGAGACGCAACAACAATTCTAACAAATGAAGGTTAATATTTTGTACTCAAATGTCTAGAATATTCTAAAACCTGCAGAAAAACATTAACTCTAAAAATTAAAGACAGAACGGAAACCTTGAACTGCAGAGCGATGATGCACTATGTACTCTAGAGTTTCGTGTATTTGACTTTGCTGTTGTCTCTCCCCAGGTGTTTACTTTGATTCATGCGTGCGGCAGATCAAATTCGTTGACTTCTGTGGAAAGTACCGGCTGCCCCTTATGGACTACCTGTGCTCCCCGGAATGCACGTCACCCTGCAGCTCCAACCCTCAAAGCGACGCAGAGTCTGAGGAGGAGAACAGCGTCCCTGCAGACCGCCTCCAAAGGGTCCTGCTGGGATAATCCCACACTGAGAATACTAAAGGAAACGCAGGGCTTGCCTCAAACTTTGCTGCACATACATCCATCAACTCTCTCCACACACACAGAAAAGGTTTTACTTTCAGCTGCTTATACGCACAGGATATTAGAGAGTCATTTCTGAGACTGGGAATGTACAAGCTTCAATTTTTGGATTTGGTCTGTTTCATCTCACCAGATTAATATTTGGGTAAAAGAAGGGTTTGGGCTCCGGGTCCCAACCTCATGAACCTGTTTGAACACAGGGGGGCGCTAACATTTCTGTTTGGACTATAAAGACTGAAGGACTGAATTTGTTGCAACACTTCAACCTTTTTAGTAAATATGTCACAATTGTTATTTGAAGAATGGATCTGAATATTTTTTTGTAGGAGCTGCAGTTGATCTCCATTTCTGCAACCAAATCATCAACATGTGCGGTCAGGAAGTATTTGCCAAGTTCTGGCACTAAAATATGGAAGATGACCTTTATAAACCTAATGATGTCCTACCTGTTATTAAGCTCTGTAGCAATTTTTTTTTAGCAATGTGATCTTTTCTTACACCATGTTTTGGAAGCACAGAGGCTTAGTTTTATTATATTAACACAGTCATACAGTAGTGTGCTTGTACAGGCTTACTGACAGGAAGTGGACGTGGGGTGGACCAGGGAAAACTATGTGAGCACGGAAACAATAGCTATTGAAGAGTTTCAGCCTTCATGTGCGTTCAGGGCGGTTGGCTTTCTCTTGTTCGACACATTCAGACACATCTCATTGTTTTTGTTTTATGTCAGATGATGGTCTTCTGTTTACAATGTTTTTCTAAAAGCTTTGTGTTGAGAAATATTTTTTATCTCACATGCTTTCTTTTTTTTTATTCTTTTTTTTTTTTTAGAAAAAAAAAAACAAAAAAAACAGAAGAACTCTGTTACAACCGCACCAACATTTTATTAATGTGCCTTATTAATGCTGATTTCTAACAAGTAATCCGAGATATAAAAGCTGTGACTACATATTCACCCTAAAATGTGATGGACCTAATATTAAGAAGTATTATGAACATGAATTAAGCAGTGAAAAACAACATTTCATAACAAAATGAGCTTTTATAAAAGCATTATGTAATGTCAAACTATCACAATTTAAATGTCCTTCAGAATCTATTGACCTATAGAGTCAATGTGGGTTTATTCCTAATATGATGTAAGTGAACAGAAAGGAATAAAAAATGTATTGCCTTATGTTGCTAATGGATTTTGATTCAGTCTGACTGTGATTATTTTGATCTGCAGCCTGTGAAATGTGTAAAATGTTAAATTTGCAGTTTCTAGATTATAATTCATCAGATTTATGTTCTTGTCACTTTCTATAGATAATTAAGCCCAATTGTTTCTTTTCAAATATCTTTTCACATACTTCCTCAAAATCTATCCAGCTTTTTATTTTGGATTTCTGTCATTATCTCACATTCATTTAAAACAAATATACACCAACTTATCTTCAATAAAGGCCACACAATTCCTGGCTGCTAATACCTGCCAAACAGTTAAGGTGGATGGCTATTTCTTTGCAGTTTTATGGTTATTCTTTCCATTTCAAATGACAGATTGGGAAATACTCTGTAAGATGTACAAACCTTGGGATATTGTTGACAAACCTCACCCTGCTTTGAACATCTTAACATCTCGATTGCTGACCTGCGTTCATTGGTGCTGATGATGTTTGTCCGCTTCTTTAGCATTAATATTCCTCGTCTTACTTCTAAAGGATATTGATTGACAGAATGTGAACCAATTTAAGGGGTGTCAATAGTCTTAAATGTGTAAATAATGTTTTGGCTGACTGTCTTTGACAAGACAGAAAAAAAAAACAAGACCTGTGACATGATTCACTCTTCAGTTGTCTGTCAGGTTGACACATGTCAGAACTAAGTGGTTTCTGACGGGAAAAATCTCACAGTGTCTGAAAACTCGCTCAAGGTGTTCGCTTAACCTAAGTAACAACTAGTTTTGCGTCCTTTTTTCACACTAATCTCCAGCCTGCATGGTAACATCACCCGCCAACAGTAAAAGTCCCGCTGTCAACACAGTTGGTTTTAATGAAGCCTCCAAACTCCCCAGATTCTAGTTAGAAGTACAGAAGCGAGCTCACTCTTCTCTTCAGGCACACAAACTCTGGGATGTTTGTTTGATTGTGTATTTTGCATGAGTTCCACCACATCTTGGCTCAAGTGATTTAATTTGTAAATGAAGTTCAGTCTCCAGTCTGACCTTTTCATTAACCCAGAACTAATAGACTCAAGAACACGCTTGTTCTACCTCACACAGTCCATTAATCCCTTCAGATTTCCTGCCAAGAACCAGAAACTCATTTGTTTCCTTTTCTTTGAGTGCTTTTTCCCTTATCTGTCCCTATACTCTGCTTTCATTTAATTTTCTTTTTATATCACAGTTTCTTTTTAGTTTTAGTGGTAAAAGTGCATAATGGTTGGAGCGTTCTACTTGTTTTCAATGGTCTTTAGTCAAATCACAGCTGGGTTTTTGTGTTCTACTGTTTTTCTTCTTGTCCTCAGAAAAATCAGACACCAAAGTAACATTCCCCACCATGGATATCACTGTGAACCCTGTCCACTTGGCTTGGTTTGTATGTTAAACAAGAAGACGCTGCTACAAGTGCAACCTGACATGTGAATCAAGATGAAATGCTATGTTGTGCAAGCAAAGAAAGTCTTTTCACCTTCTGTTGTGGTCACTTAGTAAATTAAATAATATATTATCATCCACCTGGGAACCTGGAACTTACAGCGCTGTCAAAAAGTATTTGCACCCTTCCGGATTTTTAAACACTTGTGTATGAAATATAACTTTAGTAAGTACAAAAGTTATATTTTGCATCAAATTATAAATTTACTTTGATTAATCTTTTTATTTTATTTTATTAATAAGCCACAACCAGAAATGATGATTGCCAAACTTGACAATTCAGGAAATGACTTAATTGGAACCTGTCTGACAATATGAAGTAGGCAAAAAAGATCTACTTTTTTGCCCCTAAAAGGCAAAAAAGTATATTGAGGCAGGGTGTGCCTCAATATAAAAGGCACACCCTGCCTCTATATAAAACAATTCAGGAACAAATGAGGAACAGAGATGATTATATCTCAGTTTGTGGAGATTTCCAAAGTCATTTCTACAAATCACAGTAAGAGCCAGTTATGCAGAAATGGAGAAAACGTGAAGCAGTGATAAACTTTCCAGGGAATAGACGGCCTACAAAATTTACGACGAGCTCTATGGTAACTCATCCAGGAGGTCACAGAGGATGACCTGTGCAGAAGGTATGTGCCTCAATGTTCATAATTCAACAATATGTGAAAGCCACTGCTGTCAGTCAGTTAATATGCTTAGGAGAGCAATCATTTTTCACAAAGATTGTTTTGGAAAGGTTTTTCAGTATTAAGTTAAATCATTGCTTGAAAACTGCATTTATTATGAAGTCAGGTTGCATTTATCTGATTTTATTTATTTTTACAATTAGAAGCTAATTAGAAAATCAACAATCTTCAAAAAGTGAAGAAATCTATCAAGAGGCACGCAGATCTTTACTGTATCTTTAAATACCAAGAATTTGGAAACTGCTTAATACTCTCTACATGCCTGCTGGGCTTGACCTGTCTTGACCTTGACGGTACCAATACATACAGTATTTCAGGTGATCAGAGAGCTGCAGGGAAATTCTTTGATGTATTGATACTGTAATCCTCTTATCAGCCTAAGTCAGAGGCATACCAGCTCTTATTAGCTCACTTAGTCAGTGTGCGTTGACATGCCTGCCAGACCTCACACATGACTAGCTTCAAATTCAAGCTCACTACATACGACAGCCACACACTGCAGACACCCTGACAACAATCAGGCCTTGTCCTTAAAGTTATTCTGCTAATCCTTCAGGGAGAAACTCTACACCCCAAACTGGGAGGAGGAGGTGGAGTATGGGGCAAAACAGCAACCAGGAAAAAAGAGAGTTTAATATCTCTATTCTTGTCTATATGTGGAGCATTTGTGTTTCTGTTTTTGTGTACATCTTCACTTTGCCTGGAAAGGAGCTTCAACACAGATAGACAATAACGGCAGTATTTATACTATATAGACATTTTATTTATTATTTATAGCATTCATTTATAATAAAGACAGGCTGCACTTTGGAAAAGTAGAGGATTTAGTCATTTTCACAATACAGTGGTGCTATACACTGATTGTCCACAAATGTAGCATGGGGCTTTTACTGAGACTGTGTGCTTTAGTTAGATTACACCAAGATTGAGTTTTCAAAAGGCTACTGGTAAGCATGGGGGAGGATCTGTGATGCTTTCGGATTTTTTTCTCTTTCAAAGGCCGATAAGAGGAATACTATAAGCACAGCAAGACTCGAAATAGGGAAGTATCTCATGAGTTAAAAGTTGGATGCTTTTCTCTGTGAGAATGTATTTCTGGAAAAAAGTGATTTTAATTTAATTAATGAGGGCTGTTGTAGTGAGTGAAAGAGGGATAATTTTACATACACAGTCTCTGTTTACAATCTGCAAACTTAGATGTTGATAATGAAGGTGAAATTTATAGCACTGATGTCTTGCAGCAAGAAAGTCCAGGGTTCAAATCCCAGTCTGTGGTCTATCTGCATCTGCTATCTCATTAAGCTCTTTTATTATGGTAAAATAGCAAATTTATCTCACTATTACTGATTATTTTAGCTTAAACCAGATGCATCAACAATTGACTTTGATAGAGCGATTTAAATTTGAGTAACATTTAACAATAAAATACTACACATAGCTATAAACAGAAATATTTGCAAATATGCAAAAATACTTAAAGATGCCCAACAAATACAAAGAAAAATAAATGGTCAATGTAAATAACATGATGTAGATTGAAGGAGCCGCAGTATCTGTACACACAAGGTAAACACAAACAGCCTTTGGAGAATTACTGACAGGAAACTATTTGGAAACCATTTCTGGGTAAATCTAGAGGATCTGGTGTTTATGTTCTCTCCTGGGTGCCCCATTTTTATGTCCCTCCGCTTCCAGCTCCAGCACTATGCCACACGTTAACATTAAGAAATGAACATGAGAATCGTATTAACTGTAACAGAAAGTCTTCATCAGAGAAACGAAATTAAAATGAGTAAAGTGAACAAGCTAGAGTAAACTTTTATTCTATTACGCTTTCACAAACTATCGCTAACATGGTTTACCAGACGTCTGCAACTCCAGCTCTTCAGGGCCGGTATTCAGCAACTGTTAGAAGTGTCCCTGGTCCAACATAACCGAATCAAATGGCAGAAATATGAAGACTCTGACTCCCGCTAATTACCTGATTATTTGACTCAGGTGTGCTGAAGAAGAGACAGCTCTAAATGTTGCAGGACACCAGCCCTTAAAGGCTGGAGTTTCAAAGCAATTAATCAGAAAATTTTGGAAAATTGCTTTGTTATCAAGTAACCATCCAAATCTGTTGAGTCAGTCTGCAAATCCAAATTAGCATCACTGAAAACAAAAGCAATTTTGTATAACAATAGTCAATTTTAATCCTTCTAAAACATATTCTTAAATTCAGATTCACATATTATATTTTTGGGGGATAAGATAACGCAATGTTACATAAGTAAATCAATTACTTGAAGCATTTTTTTTTTATATGGGGCATTTGGGTGGCGTGACTACAGGGACATGGGAGAGGATTTAATTTAATTTACAATGTAAAATGGAATATGCTTATGCATCATTTTTCTTGTCTCACTCACCACTCAAAGTGGTCAGGAGAGCCACATTTACCTACACACCTGTATGGAGATAATAAGACAACTTGAAGTTAGTGCCTTGCTCAGGGGTACATCCCATAATAAATGTTCCCAACAGGTGAAAGTAAAGAACTTCTGGACTTTTGGAACGAAAACTCATATGTCTAACCAAACATCTATCATCTGAATTACTGTCCATTCCTTGGACCTAAACAGCTCTCCAAATCAATAGTTTTTAAAATACACTATCTTGCCGTTTTTGCATCAGGATCTGCAAGACTGCTTTTTCATGCTGCAAAATAACTTTTGCAAACATTGATGTAAGTTAATGATGTGCAATGAAAAACAAGCTGGTTGCTTGGTAGCTTCAATTTAAGTATTGCTACTTAAGACCCAGAGCAACACTGAAGGAAGAACTGCTTTGTTCCAGGGAAGGATTGTTTTTTCTGTGCAGGGTGGACAAACCTGGGCATGCCAGAAAAACAACCAACGCTGAACTAAAAGGCTTCAGTGATGCCTCACGACATGTACAGAACAATGCCCTTATCCACCCACACAAAGTCAAACACCACAGAGAGGTGGGACTCACTGGCACTGTGGTCGGGTGGTAAACTACAACTGCAGATGCCTCCATGCCAGGAAGCAGAGGTGCAGCCCACCAGGAGTGGCCCAACAGGAAACAGCATGTGATGAGCCTCAAAGCTTTGTTGCATATTTTTGTTAGGTTTACCTCCAGCTGACACGTGTGCACAACCCAGTTGTCCAGTGAAACAAGAGGCTGTTACTGACACCTCTATTTGGTAATTATAAAGCCTAAATGTTTGATTGATCTCTGGTAACCTCAGTAGAGCTACATGTGTCCTGTTTCATCCTCCTCGGGCAGCTTCTGTGTTTTGACTTGTGCCGTCTGAGTAGCAGCTCCTTGTCCTTAGTTAAAATATTTAAGACCCCAGTAACCTGAGTAAAACTGCTGTCCGCCTCCTGCTGCTGTCGTCTAACTGAACCTGATCGCAAATGAAAGCTGAGAATGATAACCAAGGTTAGCGTGTAACAGAGCTGCTAGCGGAGATGCAGGGGTAAAATAAATTAAAGCTAAAGGTAGACAGCTACTTAGCATTTAACCTAAATATAGCTCAGCTAGTTGGTTAGTTAGTTTTAAAAAAAATCATTTAAAACCTAATTGCAGTAATTTAAGCCAAATGCAGCTAGTTAGCTTAATATTGGGTTGGCCCCTCCTCTGCCTTTTGGTGGAGGTGTGGGGGTGTACGGTCATGTTTTTAAGGACTTTGTGATTTCTGTACCTGTGTTCTTGCTTAAGTCCCATTTAAGGTTCCATTTAGTTTTTTCTTTTAGTCATAGTTACCGAGTTGCTCTATTGTAGTTGTTCCCTTTTTGTTCTGTGTTCTCTTTTTCTTCATGTTTGCTGTCGCTCCTGTTTCTGTGCTCCTTTGTCTCCTTTTGTCTTTTAGGAGCTCAAACTGTTCTTGTTCAGTTTTCTAGCTTCTTGTCTCTTTTTTCATAGTTTCTTGTACTTAGTGTTATTTGGTTTTATTTGGTTTTCTCAATCAGCTGCTGCCACTCTTTTGGTCTCCACCAGTGTCTCGAGAGCCACATTCAATTCATCCTGCGCATCTGCTCCAGTTATAGCAACCTCACCCAGTACTACGCCTTCAGCTCCTGCTCAAGTCTCACTGGCAAAGATGGTATCACCAATATCTCCATCCCGGAGTCCAACGGTCTGATCGGTGATACCTGCACACTGGTTTTCAGTGGTCCAGTTGGAGACACCTCTGATGTATTCTGAGACTGGATTTGCAACATCAGAGTTGTCTGTGGTCTGATCAGTGATGCCTCAAACATGTTTTTTTTTTTCTGTCTGATTGGTGTGGTGAAGTAACTTTAACCTGCAGCGGGTTATGTTCCTATCTTTTACTAATTTGTAACTCCCAAGTAAAGCATTGACAATTAATGACAACTCTGGCCTCTTTTTATGGGTCATCTATACTGTCAAAATGTTTCTTTTTGACGATGGTCAATCAGAAACTTTTAAGTCATTGTTGATAAAAGAACAGTGATGAAAAACGTCATAATGTGTGACCTTTTGGTTGTGGCCTTATTGACAAATCTGGACAGAGTACAGATGGATCTTGGCAGTGAGGATTTGCCAAAGATTTTACAGTTAGCTAATTTGTCCCAAAGATTACATGCTCTTAATTTAATTCTCCTCTACACAGTGCTGCTGATGTGAGATTTTACAGACACTTCCATCAACTCTATAGGGAAGGCGTGCATGATTTTGAAAAGCAGGTTCATCAACTTGCTTCATGCCTCCAGATATGTGCTATAGGTTCGTTTTAAAACTTTATACTCAATATTAAATAACACAACTGTTATGGTGTTGGGGGAAAAAAAGAAAGAAAAAAACATCTGAATGCTTGTCTAAACTGAAAAGAGAACATCCCACTGGTAAACACTGAAGAAAGACTTAAGAAGTCAGTGAAAGTTGACTGATGCTTGATTGAAAATCCACATATTGTCCTCTTTTGTGGATCATAATCCGGGCACATCTTCCTTTTCCTCTCTTCACAGCTGTCAGCGGTGCCACTCCCTCGTCAGGAATGGCAGTGTGTGTGTGAAGGCTCCCACAGTAAATCTCTGTGACGTCTTAATAACAACTTTATACCTCTTCTAGCTTGGCGGAACAAATGCACGAATATCTGCGTTGGCGCATTAGCAAGCAGCTCATGCGCTGATGTGATTTGTCAGCCTGCAGAAGCATTATTTTTGCTCGGAGAATCAGTAACGCCTGCTTTAAAACAACAAGTCAGTGATAATTTGTGTTTCCATTTAAACAAGTAGCCTGTTTGTTTGCGTTGGTGCCCAGATGATGTGCCGCCCAGCGTGTCCCAAATGCCAACCAGGGTCCCCAGAGGAATTTGTTACATCCCTTCCCGCACTGCACGCTCGCTGGAACGTTTTTTTTTTTTTTTTTGGAGAGAGAGGGAAAAGTTACCTCCTCTCCTGACACACACACCCTCGCCTTCCTCCCTCCCTTTCTTTCTCCCTCCCGTCATGCTCAAATGGAAACTCCTTCAGTCTGCTGAGCATTTTTCCTGAGTGACAGGATCCTCAGGCTGACAGTTTTTGACGGCGAGGTCAAGTATAGGGGATCATATCAAGTCTGCAGCCTTGGAAACCATGTAGCGATGCTGGATCACTTTAATTTGTGTTTATTTGTATCTTTTTTCACACGGTTTTGGAGACGTAAACGATGGAATTTGAGGCAAGACGTCGCAATGGAGTCCTCTTTCACTGAAGCCCGAGGTTTGGAACTTTAATGTCTTAAAATCATACGTAGCAATTTTGTAATTTTTTATTATTATTCTAATTTATCTTCGGGTTTTAAATCAGCGGCTTTACAACAGAGTGGAAGTAATCCAGCGTGCGTAAAGCAGTGCGTAAAGATCTCTTTCAACCAAAAAAAAGAGGCTCGCTTAAACACATGTTAATCCGCATTTGGGGATCACTCCTAAAATCCGCATCAAATACAATTAAAATGGATTCAAAAATCTTTTTTTTCTTCTTCTTCTTTTCTTGGAGATGTTTTAATTAATTTATTCAGTTTGCATTTCTTGAAGTCTCATTCAGCCCCGACGCCGCCGCATAGACGTCATGTGTAACACACATTCAGGTGAATTTAAGACAAATGAGCAGTTGCTTAAAACACACGTTAATATCCTCTGCGTGCGGTGTGCACCAGATCCATAGAGCTCTTTTTTGTGACTGCCTGTAATTGCATTCTAACTCAGATTAAAGAATAAACTTATAAACGGATTACTGACTCAGAAAGAATGTTTCAATTTTGTCCCCTGAGTCGGGCCTAAACCTGGCAGTTGCAGCTCTAATCTTTTCTTAATGTTTGATAGGATAATAAATCTCTTTCTTCCTATTTTTTTAATTAACTTTTAAGAAACTTCCCTAAAAGTGTTCCGAAGACTTGCGTCCTGCTAGGAAAGCCTGTAAGGGAACATATCATCAGTTTTACTTTTCTTTTTCAATTTGGATTGTACCGGTAGTTTAAGTTTTTGTTTTTTTTATTTTTTTTTATTTTTGAGATTAAAGCAAAAGGTTTCTGAACATTGATGACATTACATTTGAAATAAAAAACTTAGTACATAGCATGGCCATAAAATAACTAAGTAGTGATAGCAAAATCCCCAGCTTGAATTTAAGTTCATAAATGGAAATTTATACAGAGATTTATCCAGTGAGGAAATCAGGAGCAATGTTGTCTCAGTGCTATAACGTGGAGATCTAACAAACCAGCATCCCACCCTTGGATTTAGAAACACATTTCAGGACACAAGGAAATGCAGCGTTCAAGTAGACACAATTTCAGCTTTGGCTCCCACCAACAGTTCTATTTCTCTAAATAGTTGTCACCAGTCATCCATTGTCCATCTTCATTTATTTTTGGTGGGTAGCAAGGGGGCGGGTGCTTATCTCTAGCAGTCATTACGCAAGAGGCAGCGTACACTCTGGACGGGTCTCACAAAGCAAACATGCAAACTCTATTCAGAAAGACCTCAGGCTGAGATGCTTCAAGGCATCAGTTGTTTAAGTGACACTTCCCCCCATATAATTAGTCCAAAATTTACTTTTGAGGTTTCAGCTACGTAGTATAGCATGTCTCATGTCGCTCAAGAAAACACTTTTTCTTGAAAAGAAGGCATTTTCTTTCCAAGAAAAACAACCTTTTCTTACAATAGCTACAGTCTCATCTGTGGTCTGGCTGTTTAGTCCCTGCTTTTGCTGTTGCCATCTGAACTATGTTGTGTTTGTGTCCCTCAGGTTTGAATTGTTGCTTTTCTTAAAACCAAATTTAAATCAATTAATACTCCTATGACATAGAGGTGGTCTTTGGTTGAGTGAGGGGAAGTTTTTCCTCTTCATCTGTTTACTTCCACAGAAGTCCAATTGTTTTTGTAGCAAATTTGATAACTGTTTCCTTTATGTGTTGCCAGTGAGCCACCACACATCCATTTAAATTTTTCCCACTAAGAAGCATTTTTTTATTTTTTTGTTGAAAAAACAATTTGTGTCATGATTATCATGAGAAACAGTTGGGTGACATATTCTACGGCACTATCAATTAAAGAATAGCACATCTGCTTTTGAGGCCATTACTGGAAAGGCTTTTTCTGTATGAGACGGAAGCATTTTAAAATTATTTATCTACTTTAAAAAACAATTAGAAGACTGTTAGTGATTTAGTTTTGTACCATGTGTTTAAGAATTGTGTGTTTTCTACCTCAAAAATATGACAATATTTGTCTTTTATACCCTTCGCAATAAGTTGTTACATTAAAGATAAAGTAGCTGGGTGCAAGTTAAACTTTACACAGGATATAGGCCCATCCCACGCACACGCACACTCACACAGGTAGCTCAGGTATTACTTGCGGTTTCGCCTTCAGGACTTTAGAAGACACTCCTCATGACTTTTGTGAACTGTCAAAACATGTCCAGAAAAACGGAAGATAGTTTGAAGTCACAAACTGTTTGTTCTGCTCACGCACACTGACCCCCTTCTGCCATCCCCCACCCAAAGTTGGATGCTGGGTAGATCTCGCTGACACCTGTACAGTGGTGGGCTCTTTTCCAAGCTAAAAACAACAGCGTTTCAGGCAGAGGGTTTGAAAAGCTAGAGGAAATGCCTTACTTCACTGGCTTTTCCTGCGGGAAGAAGCTGGGCTGTGATCTATACTTGGAAAGTGACGACAGGACATGAGCAGGAACTTCAGACATTTCCCAAACGAGTAGAGCTGCTTTGTTGAGTTAACAATGTCTTTCACTTTGGATCTTTTCATTTTGAATATTTTATTCCACGTTTTTCTGAATGTCCAGTTACTCAGCACATCCGAGGCCATTCTGCCAGTGTTAGTCATTCCACAGATGTGGATGAGACGTGCTGCGTCTGATTTCACCCTGCTCACATAAACACACACATCTGTCTGCCAATATGTATCAATAAAAGCAATTTTAACCCGCCCTGGCATCATGCGGCTGAGTCACATCTGCAATTACAATCATCATACTCAAGTCTAGTTTCAGCTCAAAGTATCAGATGTGCCTCATTTTCCAATCTCCAGCATGTCAGAGCAACCTAAGTGAAGCCTCATAAAAAAAAGCCCAAAAACGCCCGTGGCAGCACTGACAATTTTTGTTCCTGTAAAGTCAGTCTCAGACGCTCTAACTAAACAGCTGAGCTGACTACAGAATATGTCTACATAATTAAAAGCTGAGTGTATACCAGGTCATTTCTATGATGACAGAGTGAAACAATGAGGACAAAAAGAAACTCAAAGGCTTCTCTGTTTATCTGAGGTTGTTTTCTACCACCAGCGCAATACAAAATTATCTGCTTCCCCCCACTCCTCCTTGTTTGTGTCATATCATAGCACCACACTGTGGTGCACCTAGGTCTTGCAACTGCTGATCCATTGTGACATATTCTTATATATGATTGCAACTCAAGTAACACAATTTAAATGACACTGAACAACTGAAGCACCAAACGTAATTTAAGAATGTTAAGTGCGTTTACTTCTTTGCTTCTTGTATATCAGTTATAAAGTCCATTGTTTATTTCCCAAGAGTGACCTTATGAGCTGCTTTGTTTGATTGTCCCACAGAATGTATTTGTGATGGTGGACAGACTGGGGCCAGTCATGGAGCCTGAGCTGAACTGCAGCTCTGTGTGTGATTCCCCACTTTGCCTCATCCAGGCTGGACTCAGCAGGCAGGAAGGCCAGGACATCCTACGGAGACTATGCATCCTAAACTCGGTAATCTTTCTCTTGACCTACATCTTCTACTGTCTCTCTGTTCTCACTTTATTTACACAGTATATGTATGCACACAATTTAAGTTGTCAGCCTGGTGCTGAGACTGTAGGTGGCAAACAGTCACCTACACACAGACCCACCACTGGGTCTGTGTGTTTCAAAGACCCAGTGATGATCTATTTTCCATTTGCGTGTACAATTCTACTCACAAATTTCTATTTAAAACTCTGGATATTTCCAATGGTTGTAGTGGAGATGGATGCTGCAGTTCCCTCATTATAATTTCCAAAGATATATTGCTGTCACTATTTCGTGACTGATGAATATGAATGCACGCTAGCGTTGCTTAAGTGTGATGACAATTAAAAGATTTATTCATCTTAAGTAAAAACAAATTAAAAATTCAGGCATACAAATAAATAACTTTGGGCACTGTATCTTAGATAACTATTTCAAGTGAATTACGTAATTATTTGACACTGCTGTATGTTTAAGTGCCAGCCACATGCATATTTTTGCACATATTATAATCCACTTTTGGCACTAATTTGTATTCCCACGACTGACAGCCTTTGGGTCCTGTGTTTGGAACTTGACACAACTCAGAATGCCAGATTTCCAGACTTGTGGCTGTGTTGTAAAGATTTATTGTTACACCTTCGTTTTCAGACACTGTTTTATTGTTTTAAATGATTTGGCTCAATGTTTTAGATGATTACACATAACTTGGAAATGTCTTCAATTCCTCTAGTTATCGTGGCAACTATTCTGCATGTCAATCAACAATGATAAACAGTGGAATTAACAAAAGCTGATAAGAATTTTACTCTGAAATTTTCATATGGAAATTTTTTAATTGCAATTCCACAGCATAGAGTAAATATAAATAGCTACATAGTACTGGTATGCATAGAGCCATAAACAACTGGCTTCCTGGTAATAATGTGTAAAAAGACATAAAATAAACTAATATTTTATGGTGGTAGTATCATTCTGCAATTGAGATTGCACAAAAATAAATTTTGCACTTTTTAATTATGTATTTGGAGGGAAAACCTAAAATAGGACGTAGCACCTAAACCCAGTTCTCCATGCAAATCTACAAACTAGGAAAGACATGCTTTTTTTCCACTATCACCTTGACTCAGCTCAAATCTACGGTTGGTTTCCCATTACAATTGAGTAACAGCTGTGGTGCGTGGTCCTCATATAGTTGGGCTGCCCCAAAGTCAGAAAAGTAGCTTGACGTTATTTGTATGTGACAAAAATGGAGGAAATAGAAGCTATGCTGAACATTCTGCTCAACCTCCTACTGGCCTTAAAAACTTCAAATATGCTGAGTCACTGTTTTGAGTTTTTACAAATGGTGGGTCGGATTATTCTTAGAGTTCTAGGAAGCATTGAGCAACATAAGGGAGGTAAGAAAAAAAAGAAAATCTCCATAGCTCATTGTTGGAGAACTGCAAAAAGAAGTGGCATTTTTAGGTCACGAGACTATATGACAACCATTTGACTCTATCTATGCTAAAGATAGGGTCAAAGATAGGTTATATTTTATATAAATGCAGTCCTAATAACTTCATGCCTCCCCATATTTCCTTTAAATGCACCGGGTTTGCTTGTTTGAACTATGGTACCATTCCAGTTGATGGAGACAGCTGAAATCGAGAAAGGTAATGGGCATGGACTGAAGCTATGTTTAGAATCCCCTCTGTCCCCGATACCTTTAAGAGAAGAGGGAGGACAGACCAACAGCAGAAGCCGGACGGGCGATACTGTAAACAGACTTCTGAAATGAAAGATACAGCAGCAGAAACACTTTGACAAAGAACACAATCAAGTCTTTCTCTCATCAAAGGAACAAAAACAGCAAGGTAAGCTATATCTTAGAAATGTTTTCATGCTTCATGATGTTAACTTGTGCAATTAATTACCTTAAAGTAAGTCAACAATTTGAACCAAATTTTGTGTGAGCTTTGTTGTGTGAATGCATCATCTAAATTCAGCAAATGTTCTGTTTTAGTTTTTTATTGCATTCTCCATACAATGCCTCACCAGTATTGCTAGCTGATCCTGGCTAACATAAAAACTACCCTGATAGCATGTGACACAGTGCAATGAAACATAATTCCGTGCATTTGTTACTAGGACACAAGTATTTTCATGCCTTGTAAAATAGTGGAAAGCCAAAAATAAAAGAAGCTGAGGCAACGTATCCCATAAAATTCCACCTGTTTTCTTCTTCTTTCTGGATGTGTTCCCAGATATGGCTACAGCCGCCAGCATTCTGTCCAAGGAGCAGCTCCTTTGCCCCATCTGTCTGGATGTGTTTAACCAGCCAGTCTCCACTCCGTGCGGGCACAACTTCTGTCGTGACTGCATCCAGAGATACTGGCAGAGTACCAATCTGCCGCAATGCCCCATGTGTAAACACAAGCTGTACAAGAGGCCTGACCTCAAAGTCAACACCTTCATATCCGAGTTGGCTGCTCAATTTAAAGACCATGGGGAAATGAAGTACAAAGACAGGCTCAGAAGTATGGACAAGTCAGGCAATAAGGGGGAAGTTGCTTGTGATGTGTGTGTTGGTAAACGGGTGAAAGCGTTTAAAACCTGTCTGGACTGTTTGGCTTCATTTTGCCAGACACATCTGGAGCCCCATCACATTCTAGGTACCCTCAAGAAACACACCCTGATCAACCCAGTTATGAAGATGCGAGACAGATTGTGTAAGAAACACGAGAGCCTCCTGAACCTGTTCTGTCACACAGACCAGATGTATGTGTGCCAGGTCTGTGTTGAGGATGACCACAAGGCACATCGTATGGCTCCTATAAAGCACGAAAGCCAAGACAGGAGAGATCAGATCAGAAGTATGAACGTGGAAGTGCAAGAAGGTGTCCACAGTAGGCTACAGAAAACGTGTGAGATCAGTCAAGCTGTTGAGCTTAGCAAAAGAAACGCTGAAAAAGAGGTTGAAGAGAGTTTTCTGGTCTTCAACAAACTGCTTCAAGTTGTTAAGACAGTCCAAGCTGAAGTGGCTGAGGCTATCTTAGCAAAGCAGAGGTGTGTCGAAAGCAGGGCTAGTAAGATTACATTGGATCTTGAGCAAGAGATTAATCAGCTGACAAACAGGACCACTGATTTGGAGCTGCTCTCACAGACAAATGATGATCTCTACCTTCTCCAGAGCTTTCCGGCTTTCTCCACAAAGCTGCCCATCAAAGACTGGTCTGAGATTTGGGTAGAAAGTGCAGTCTATGTGGGAACGGTCAGAAGGGCTCTCAGGAGAGCAGGATCACAGCTTGAGGAAACCATCAAGGCAGAGGTAAAGAGGCTTTGCAAGATTGAATTTGAGAGAGTAAAAGCCTACGCTGTGGATGTGACGCTGGATCCAGACACAGCTCACCCCAAACTCGTTCTTTCAGAAAACCGGAAGCAGGTCTATCACAGTGATGTGGCTGTGAACCTCCCTGACAATCCAGCAAGATTTTACCCTTGTGTTAGTGTCTTGGGGAAGGAGGGCTTCTGCTTCGGGAGGTTCTCCTATGAAGTTCAGGTGAAAGGGAAGACAGAGTGGGATATCGGAGTGGGACTCGAGTCGGTCAATAGAAAAGGAGGGAATCTTCTGAACCCTGACAGGGGCTACTGGACTCTGGGAATGAGGGAGGATGAGAGTTACTGGGCCCTCAGCAGTCCTCCTGTTAGACTGCCACTGGTGGAAAAGCCCCAGACAGTCCTGGTGTACGTGGACATGGAAGTGGGGCAGGTTTCATTTTACAACTCAGACTCTCACTCTCATATCTACACGTACACCGGATACACTTTCAGTGAGAGACTTTTCCCCTACTTCAACCCGCGAAGGAATCACAGTGGGGTCAACTCAGCACCTCTCCTTATCCTGCCTTTGAATATCTAAATTTTCACTATATACTATCTTTTATGATGCTTTCAGATGTTTCAGCAAACTTTATTACTGATTAAAGTTAAAGTAATAGTTCCACATCTGTTATGTAATGCTTGATGCTTTTTTTTCCCTGCAATAAAATTCTACCTTATGAATTTGTGCTTGGTTTTAATTTTTACATCTAGGATTTGAAGAAACCTGGACTCTGGAGCACTTGTAGGATTAATTATCTTTTCCATAGAGGCACCAGAAGGAGCTGGAACTTTATGGGGAATAAATGTCCATGTCTGTGTGTGTAGTTGGCAGCAGAGGTCCCAAGGCGATCCCTCTCTCCTGCGCTCAGAGCAGTTGTCTGGACGATGCTATCATCTGGCATCCTGTTGGCGTTCTGCTTTCTGGTTTTCACCCTGCGCTTCAAAAACAACAGGTAGAGTGAAAGGTGCATTTAATAATTTCATGGAGGGGTTGATACTATCAAACCCCTCCACGAAATTATGTTAAATAATGTAATGTAGTTAAATGCCAGCATTTAACTACAAATTAATCAAGCAACTGTATACTGGCATGTTAAAGGAGTCTGCTTGTGTTGTTTCATCAGGATAGTGAAGATGTCCAGTCCCAACCTAAATGTTCTGACTCTCTTTGGAAGTGTCCTCACATATATTAGCGGCTTTCTATTTGCAATCGACGAGCGAGCTCATACACAAGCTGAAGTGTCTATTACTTTGCTTCAAGTAAGTATCTAAATCCTTGTAGATGCAGTTTTATACTGTTGGAGATAAATGTTAAGGTGATCCTTGTGGTTTTCCCTCCTCCAGGCTCGGATGTGGATGCTTTGCATTGGAAGCACCCTGGTCTTTGGGCCAATTTTGGGAAAGACCTGGAGGCTTTACAGAGTTTTCACTCAGCGAGTTCCCGACAAGAGAGTGGTAGGCAGGCTCTTCTGGTTTCCTTGTGCTCATCTCGTTGACATGCACATTCTTGTCTTCTTCTTTTGTATCACTGTAGTTTGAATTGAGAACGTACTGTTACAAAAACACAAACCTCAAAGTAATTTAAAATATAAATTGACTGTCTTAGTATGTAATCTCATGTCACCTCATGGTACACTGAGATGCAAAGTGGTTATAAAAAAGGCAACTTTTTGGCTGTTATCCACTGTCCTTTTATTGAAAACACTACATTCCCAGATTCAAAACGTAAAATCCCAGATTTGTGTGATTTAAACAAAAAACGTATTGATAATTTATTTCAAATTATTTCCCTTAATATGACATATATTCTGAAGAAATCTGTTTAAACAAAGGGTAACAGGTCTGGAGGAGAAAGCCAGAGATTTGTCTCCCCAGCAACACTCTCCAGCTCGATGTAGGAGATCTCTGGGCATTCCCATGCCAGAAAGGACATATAGTCCCTCATATAGTACTGATTCTCCCATGGGCTCTTCTCCCAGGAGGCAGTGCCTAAAACATTTTCAAAGGGAGAAGCTTAGGTAGCATCGTGATCAGATACTTGAACCTCCTCAACTGACTCTCTGTCATCCAAGCTGAGTCATGATCTTATGATCAGAGTTAGGGGTCAGAGACTGGCTGAGCTCCTCATTCACTGCGACAGACCAGAGCAGTTTCCCCGTTACTGCAGGTGAGATCCCACTCCATCCATACCCCTAAACTGATTCTGGGTTTCATATTTTAGCATCACAAAAGGTCCAATCAAACATACAAATAAACAAAAGGCTGGGATCATGTTAGAAAAATATACATTTTGGAAAGTCCAATAGCATCCTGAACAAAATATGTTGCTCACTTGAAGAGGGATGCCTTTACAGTCTGATGGAAATTTACAAGACAATGACGAAATATTGTCAAATCAAGATGTTGGATGGTGATAAACCGAGAGGGACTAAATGCTGAAATTAAATCAAGAAGTGTTTCAACAAAGTATTAGTTCAGGGGTGAGCACACTTATGCAACCTGATTCTCACAGCTTTCCTTTTTTATACATACATAAGGTATATATAAACGTTTCCCTTACAGGTTTAGTTTTCAGTTGCCCTGTACAGCATGTTTTCCACATAAAAGCTCTGCGTCACATAAACCATTTTAACGGACGTTCACGTATTTTGTTTCTTTAGTAATTAATGAAGTATTTTTGAGTAATTCAACCTGACAACAGTAATGCATGGCTGCACATTGCTCTGAATAATTTAATACTGTCAAATTTAGAGAGAGTATTTATTAAATTAGCCTTGGTGTGTAATTACTCTGAACTCTTTTTATGATTTAGGCTTATCTCCAGATCAAGTTTCTGTGTGTGGATGGTGTAAAGCTGCTTCTTTTTCCATCTCAGATCATTCGAGACATCCAGCTGATTGGCATGGTAGTTCTACTGATTCTTCTGGAGATTCTGATTCTCACCACCTGGAATCTCACAGACCCGGTGAGATGCTTGCGATCTGTCAGAGCTGTTGCCAAGGTGAGAATAATTAGTAAGCTTTGCATTGATTTGTTTGGTAGATTTCCGAAGACGATCATTTGCAATACATTACTGAGTCACGATTGAGTCTGAATTTTTTGTTCTTTTAGATGCTTTTTTGATAAAACAAACTACACAAAAGGTAGATTTTTTTTGTGTAGATGTGTCAACTTTGATTTAATATTTGGTTTCCATTCATGTAGGCGACTGAGAGAGACACCTCCTACTCTTTGTCACAGCTGGACTCTTGCACCTCAGAATACTCAAATATTTGGCTCGCCATCATTGCTGTTCAGAAAGTAAGCTTCAGCAATTTCATTTATGCTTCTACAAAGTAACAACACCACTGACTCACTACATTTAATGTTTTTCGATAGTGACAAATTTTATGCAATTTATTTTCCAAGTGTAGAGAAAACATACCAGCAGAGATTTAGAAATAAAGTGAATATGTCCAAGACCAAAGCTAAACTGGAAAGGTCGATACAGCTCCCTCCACAGTCACTGGTATCCCTGGGAATAATGTGCAAATTTATGTTTAACTACAGTGGCATAATCTCAAAATGAAAAGTTTGTCTGACTGTAGCACACCTACGGAGATTAATAACCACTTTCTGCACTTGAATGGCATGTTGTCTTTTCTTTACTGTTTTAAAGAATGACAAATATAAATCATCATTTGTGTCATGTTTGTGTCGATCCAAAACTGGAAGTCATGTGGCAGACAATAGTTTAGTAAAATAATTACATCCATTGAAATTATAATGTATCCATAAGTTTGGCATAAGTTTGGCGTGATTATGTGAAAAAAAGATGATTCTTTTAATTAAAATGCAGTTTCTGCCAGTGCAATTAAAAAGGAATTCATTTTAAGGTTTTTACACATATTTACCAAAAGTATAGGGTGTGGTATTTTGCACTAAAAGCATGCTTTTAAAACTGAACTAATTATCTTGAAAGTTGCTCATTTCCCTGAGTAAAATTATTTTCTGGAATGTTACTTTTAGATATGCAAATGAGGCTTCAACTGTCAAATTAGCAGATAATTTGCATCATTATTTCTAGAATAAAAAGCTCCCCAATGAATAAAAACAGGTTCCCAGTGATTGACGTATAACAAGATACAAGAATGTCAAAATTACCATGATGGGATTTTGAATTTTCCCATCCAGTACACAAGAACATTTTGACAAGTGAATTTCACCAATATGGGATCAATAAAATATTAAAATAATAAAATATAAAAGTATTTGTGATTCCAGGTAGTTTAAATCTAAATAAATACTAATAAAAGAAAAGTGAACAACAAAAAAAACAAACAACAAAAGAGTAAATTTAGTAAAACAGTAGCATGTGAAAATAATGACTTCTGCTCTTCTTTATCAAGGGTTGCCTCCTCCTTTATGGCACATACCTGGCTGGACTCACAAGTAACGTCAGCCATCCTCCAGTCAACCAGTCTCCCACCATCATTACGGCCGTCACTCTGGTCATCTTTTCCTCTGCTGTGGCCTTCCCAGTGTTCTTCTTCCTACACGCCTGGCCCAACCTGGTCTACAGCACTGTGGCTGGAGCCATCTTCATCTGCACACTGGCCACTAACTGCATGCTGTTTGTGCCACAGGTCAGAGACAAAACCTAACAGATCCCTGACTATAATGACTAAATATTAGCTTAGATTATAATTAGTTTAAACAAAAACATGAAATAAAGTCGTGCTGTCTATAATTTTGGTTACACTTTCATTATCTTTTCCTTAAATCCCAAAATATGAGGAGTTTTTTCTTTTAAGATCTATCATGAGGAAATCTATCCCACAAAGAGGAACTGTAACAGATGGACAGATGACAGTGTGTGTATAGGAACGTTTAGGGTAAAACCAATAAACCTGACATGTGCTTGTTGTACTGATGGATGAGGTTTCGGTGTCTGTCAGGAGAAAATGACTCACAAAGAAGTCCTCGTAATGAGTCAAAACTTTGTAGACTGCAAACAGGTTTACGACTCTGAGAGTCTAACAACGGGTTTATGTTAACATAAAGGAATGCATCTGCAGCAAGAGGGAAGGAAATAGTTCAACAATGAGCAGTGCTCTAAAGCACACCTTGTAGAGATATTCCTTAAAGGATTTATTTCTCATCCGAGAGGTTCATATGTTGCTGGGAATCCGTGTAACACACATAAAATTCCTAAATATCAAACCTGTCTTATTGCAGCTGACCCAGTGGCGACAGTTTGAGGAGGATCAGAACAACCCAAGTCAGATGGCCAAATATTTCAGCAGCCCCAGTAAGAGTCAGCCATCTGTCTACAGCCAGGATGAGATCTACTTCCTGCTGGGGGAGAACAGCTCAATAAAAAAGCTCTTGAATGAGGTAATGTAATGTTTTTTTGTGCACCAAGTGGTTAATTTAAGCAGAGATTATATTCTTTATATATGTATTTTATTATTTCAGTGCATGTGAGTACCAGTCATCCAAAGTTCTCCCTTGGTTAAAATGATGAAAATTGTTTGGGAACGTTTGCATCATCTTGTTTATTAGAGTTTGTCAGAGTGTAGGACTGTGCATGGATGAGCAGTCCTACAGAAGTGAATGTAACTGTCGTTATGTAACCAGTTGGTTTCTAAATGGCTGTCTTTGTCTTTTACTTTGTGGAGCCAGCTATGACCATATTAGGACAAGAGGATGGCCCCTAGAAAATGAGACAGAGAAATTAGATGTTGCCATTATTTGAAGACAAAATATATTGATGTAATTAAAAGCTGTTAAGGGTTTTTGATTTGCTGCTTAATGCAAACGGTTTCTTGAAGCTAGAACTTGCCTCAGTGTGTCTACTTCTGTAAATCACAATTCTCTATACAAAAACTACCTTGGTGACTTGGTCAGAATGCAGCTTCCTTTTTAGGGCAAGAGTATTTAAAATTCATGGTCATCCAGGCCAGTAAAAGCATAATTTATAACCTTAGCAAGTATTGCATAGTTTCATCCTCTCTAAGCTCTATTTAGCTTGTATACAAGTTCAATCCTCTCCTAATCATCCTGAGTTAAAACTCTTCTAAACTAACTTGTTACATATTGAGAGATGATTTTGTGTGTCAAATAGCATTAATTGAATATTTTAATTAGGAAAAATTTACTATTGCCACTCTGAAAATGTAGACCAGATCTGACTCTCATGAGCCCATTGTTGCCGCTTTCTGCAATAGTCAGAGGTCACCGTGGGCACTTGTGTCCCTTTTAACCCAGTTAACAATGACTTTCAGAATGCAGATTCAGTGTTTAAGTTTGAAAAGGCTATGCTTTCTCTATTTTTTGATCTAACTTGTTAAGCATTTCTTTACAACTGGGACCAAAACTGACAGAAGAACTCTCCTCCCTCATAAACTTGATTTGAATGTCGAATAGTTTAATTCTCGCAGATGGATACCAAGCTGCTCCAATAATGTTCTCTATATCAGTGTGAACATTATTGTAAAGGGTGAAAAACAAATTACTGATCAAAAGTCCAGGTTTGTGAGATTGTATATCTTCTACACTGTAGTTTTAAAACATGTACTAACAAGACATGTTGTGATTTATGGAAATTGCTGTAAAGGCAGTGCCATGGCTCACTGATGGCTCACTGCAAGCATGAAATTAAAGACAGTACACCAAGGACAGGTGTTAGGATTTTAGTTTCATGAACACCATTATTTACAAATGCCCTGACAGGAACATGAGGAACATGAGCCAAACACTAAAATCTGAACAAGTTGTTCAGATTTTATCCAGTTAAGTGGTAATATCTATCATTTTTGTTTTCAAATATTTAAACGTCTGCTTTTTCTTTTCGCTTTTCAGAAGAATGCTGCGATTGACAGTCTTCAAGAGCAGGTAAACAACGCCAAGGATAAACTCCTGAGGCTCATGACAGCAAGTCAGCCCCTAGGGGACCAGGACGTTGATTCCTCTGCTGCTTATTTCAACTCCTCCTCTACCCAGACCACTGAGCTCCAGTCTGAAGAAAGCTCCTCTTCCTGTTTATCTCAGAGAGACACAAAATCCAGACTTTTGCCTCCTCCAGCCTCTCATAATCTCACTCTGCCCCCAGATCCCTTAAATACACTCCGGATACCTTCCATTCAAAACTCAATGGACCTCCATCCTGCTTCTTCCTCCTTTACTGATGATATCCTGAGTGGATGCCGAAAAGATGTCCCCAACTCTGCAACTAGAGAGACAGCTGAATCCACAGTGAGAGAGAATGTCAAGCAACCTCTGTCTCTCACATTTCCAGGAAGGACAACGGAGGAGGCTGTTCATTTCGTCACCTCTCTTCAAAACTACAGAAGACTGAATCCCTCTCAGGTTGAACAATTTGCCAGTCATAGTGGCCTGCCAACGCAGGTGGGACCAAATCCCAAACTGACTGGTTTTGTCAGCAGCGAGAAGCTGCAAGAGATCATCCAGGAGCTGAGCATGGATGCAGTCATGGAGACAGCGCTTCGATTTCCAGGTCAGGCGTCTAAGACGTCATCTCAACCGAAACTGAACACGTTGTCCCCTCTGTCCCTCTGCTCCTCTCATTCTCTCTTCCAATACCCCAGCATCTCTCCATACTCGATGAGAAAACGTCGGCCTCCCTTCCACCCCTCCAGGAGAGCTTTGTCTTCTTCCTGCTTCTACACAGGCTCAGATGTTCCCATTTGTGAATTGAAAAGGGACACCTGTGAATGCCAAAATCCAGATGAGACACATTTTCGTGCTGATTGCAGCGTCACTGATTTAGACAAGTCAGTAGAGGAGAAAGAGGGTGATAAAGAGGAAGAAGAGGAAGTGAAAAACTGTCAAAGACACGCTTCGCGGTCTCACAACTGCCCACTCTGGCGTAGTGCTAGACAGAACTGTTCACCTGAGCACAGTGTGGAAGAAGACAAAAGCGGCAAGCATCGCCATCGATGCATCAGAGACTCGAGTGGATACTGGGATTCAGACTCTAGCAGCTCCACAGATTACTGCTACTACCATCGTCCTTACTGTGATTCCTGCCTGCAGCGGGGCTCCTTCCTGTCCTCAGGCAGCTCCTCAGACTCGTCTGACAGCGAGTACGAGGATTACACCAACCTCTGCCGCCCCCCGCGGCCCGTTGTGTTTAAAGATGACCTCAAACCTACTTTAGTATGACAAAATGTTTACTGCACTTTATGTGTTATTTAATTATTTCCACCACTTGAACTTTGAGTACTGTGAAGAATTATTTGCTTTCTTATACATTTTTTTTGTTTGTTTCACTGAAAAGTTTCAGATAATTAAACACATTTTAACACTAGAATAAGCACAAAATGCAGTTTTCACATAATAATTTTATTTATTAAAGGAAACAAACTAGCCACACCAACCTTGCCATATGAGAAAGGTTAATTTCTCCCTAAACCTACCTTGTAGTCCCATAGCTAACTTTTGCAGCAGCAACAGGCATGAAATGGTTGCTAAATCTGAAATTGAGTCTTTCTCATCACTGTGAAGGAATTTATACCACTTTTTTTGCAGAGTAGTTTTCATCCGCCTCATTTTAGGGTTTTCAATCCTGAGCAGCCAGTTTAAAGTCTCTTTGCACCGTCTCAATAAGATTTAAGTTCAATTTTTTAACAGTCTTTAAATTAAGGTATTGTGTTTCTTAATATATCTTGCCAGACTGGTTCTATTCGAATTATTTCATTATTTTACAGGTCTGACAGCAATCAGGCCTGGGTGTGACTAATGAAACTGAATCATATAATCTGGTTAACCAAAGTTTCTCATGGTTTAACGAAGCAGTAAATTACATTAATAAGGATATGTTATTTTGGATACAATATTTATGTATTTATTTATTTTTGCCTTAATCAAAACCATCATTTGAAAGCTCAGTTTTGTAGTTCCTTAGGCTCTCTGTGAGTTATGAAACTTTGCTTGATGATCTGAAACATTTAAGTGTAAAAAGAAACGAACAAAAAAAAAAAAAGAATATATCTTTAAGGGAGTAAATACTTTTATTCACAGCACAGCATACTGACTCTTAAAGCACCAGATCAATTATTATTATTGTATTTAAAGATGATGAACTTTTATTCTTGGAGATAATGTAGCTCTAATTTCAGTAAGAAATGCTTTGTTTTTCCATTTTTATATGAAGAAAGCATTATTGTTTCATTCTGTTGTTTTTTTGCTCATACAAATTTTAGATCTATGAAAATGTTTTGCCCAAAAATGCTGATGTTTTGATAATATTATTAATTACCTTTAAGTTATTTTTTTAAACATGACGCTGATACAAAAAACAGTCATTAGAACAAGCATAAAAAGATGCAAAATTAATAGAATTTTATAGATGGTTACAGATGTACATTCATTTACTGTTTATGTAAACACTGAATTCCTTTTAATATTTATTTATAAATCTTTAATATAAAAAAATTCTCTATATCAATGGTCCAATCACAGCAGGCAGAATCACAAAGTGAACTTTTCAGTGTACAGTAATTGTGTGACTGCTGAGGAAAAAAAACTTGAAAAGTCTTAAAACAAGTTCAAACTTCTCGTAGTTATTATTTCATAATTTTGAAATAAAAAAAATGCACAAATATGAGACAAATAATGCCTAAAATTGTATTTGATCTTGATGGGGATTTGAGGTAAAGGAAACATCTTCAGTCCTGATTTAAAGCTGCCAACAGTTCCTGAAGATTTCAGGTTTTCAGGGAGTTTATTCCACAGCTGAGGAGCGTAGAAACTACATACTGCCTCCCATTGTTTAGTTTGGGCCCTAAAATCATTGAGTAAGCAGGTGTCTGAGTGCTGATGAATCACCTGACAAGAACCTCTGAGATCACTGAAGACCAATGACGCAATTTAAAAATTTGAACCTTTTACAAACAGTCTTTTGTGGCAGTGAACTGATTCTGGAGATGATTGTGGCTGCTGGGTGTCAGATGAGCTGCAGCAGCTGGAGATACTCCCCCCCCCCCCAGAAACCAGTACATTTAAGCCATTAAAATAATAGAATATGTTACCTTTCAAGAAGGGATTGGGCTGATTTTATTTGGGCTTTATTTTGGATATTAAAATTGAGGTTTGGATCCATAATATCTAGGCTTATTGCCTGCTGTTAATATTACTGTAATTCAGTGTAGTTGAATCCTGATCTCTAATCTTGTATTTTTGGGCCATAAACAATAACCTTTTTGTTTTCTGCATTAAACTTGGGGACATTATGACCCTTCATTGCCACAATAGGGCCATGATAACTCTGGGGGAGCAGCAGAGATCCACAACTCAGGAGGAAGAATCTGTGCAATTTCTGCAAGAAAGCCATGAGACCTCCTGCTTCACTAGAATCCACTGGGGGACAAACATGTGGAAGAAGGTTTGAACTTTTTGACTTACCTGCATAAATGGGTCTGATGAAAAGCAATACCGCACATTATCTTTACATCTTGTGGTGGTGGCAGCATCATGCTGTATGGTGCTTTTTTGACTCTGGACAACAAAACTATTAAAAATTAGAGTTGATGGTCAGATGGATGAAGCTAAATACAAGGCAGTCCTAAAAGAGAACCTTTTAGTGGCTGCAAAAAAACCCTTGAGAGTGCAGATAAGAACTACCATATTGCAGGACAATGACTCTCTAAACACACAACCAGAACTATGATGTTTTAGATTAAGACATATGCCTACGTACTAATGGCTCAGTCAAATTAAACACCTTAAATAAAATGAAAAATGTCAAAGTCCATATCTAAAACAAATGTTCGAAGGTTGCACTCATGCAGAGCACCACATTTATTCTTCTCTTTCTAATTAGATTTTGTCTTCTCAGCACTGGTTTTGCTTTCACTGTTGTTTATCTATGTTCCTCTGTGATTTCCCCCCACCCCCTTTGTGCTGCCAGGGGATGGGTTGCTATGAAGACAAAGCAGTTTCCTTCATTACTTCTGCTCAGCTGCCTGTATTTAAAATATTGCTGTGCAGGAATCATTGAAGGACAGCCTCGGAGAAATTCCCTTTGATATATGACACAACAAAGTATAAATAGATCACACAAAAGATAGACTGCCGACACACTAACGTCAGCCAAAAGGAAAGATTCTCCTTTTAGGAGTAGTGATTTGCATTCTCTTTGAGATGTGCCATACTCGCATCAAACAATTCAAATATTCCTCAATCAGATATTGTGCTCTATTCACAGGATTAGATTTATAATTATTACATTGATTAAACAATAATTTTAAAAGTTACACTCTCTAAAAATAAATTTTGATTTAATGGACAAAAAAAAAGTAGAACAAAAGATAAGATTTTTTACTGAATATTCAGAGTAAAAGAAAAAAAAAACTAAATGATTATCTTTCATTACAAGTCCTACCATAATAACTATAATTTATTATTTTATTAATACAAAGAGTGAGTCTGTACTGTACAGTGCTCTGCAATCATTTGATTGGGAACTGTTAAATAACCATTAATCATCACATCCAGCTAATGACAAATATCCATGAAAAATACCAGAGCACAGTAAGATTAATTAGACAAGAAACATAAATTAATAATACTGAAAAGTTTAGTACTATTATGATTTTATGACACGTTATGGATTGTATTTTATGTTGTAAAGGACATTACATATTCCTTTAGAGGACAAAATAATTATATTGATAATAATAATCACCATCATGATTCTTATCATAATGGTATATGGTCATCAGAACATTAAGTTCTAGCAAACACATACAGTGATTCCTACAATACAACTGTGAAACCGCTGAAAATAAGCGTAAAATAAGTGTTAGAATACCGGTATTCATACACACATGTGCATCCACTTCATTAGAATGACTCGGCAATATGGCAACAATTAATCGGAGGAGCCAAGAAGACGTTTAAAAAAAGTTGTCCATGAAAGGTAGAGGATAGGATTTTGTGACTAACATAGCAACAGTGCTGCATGGCCACCGGTGCTCTGTGACAGCTGGGGGGGATTTTGAACTGACAGCCTGGTTTTCAGGCTCCATTGGTGGAAAAGGTCATCAATCTTGTGTAAAACCCCGCCCATTGTCCCCGTCATGGCACTGGAAAAAGCCTTTGAAGTCGTGAGGGAGGGCAGCGAGAAAATTATGCCATGTGGTGTTCTAGACCGACATTGCTATTGGATCACAGGCACGCGGTTGACACCCATTTCTGAAGGATACTGTCTCTGATTGGCTAAACTCACCACCCCAGATCCAGCGTGTACGCGTTCACGGTTTTCGTATTCAACGTCGCGAGCTACGTTCACAGCGTGAACTCCTTCCTTTGACATGTGTTTCTTTACGAAATTTGCGTACGTAGAATACGCCGCGACAAAGACTGCTAGCCTGAAACCTATGGGGAAGGAGTAAAAAAAAGACATTCGGTATCGTCGCATTCTGTATCTTAAGACCATCATTTTCTGAGAGGCTCGCCGCTTCAGGGGCGAGGTACAGACGCCGAAATTTGACGACGGTGAGGCCGGAGCTAGTACCAGCGTAAAGTGTGTAAATTAGCCGCATAAAGACTGCGGTGACTGACAGGTTTTCCGTTAGAAGATCTTTAGGCTCTGGTATAGTGAGGGAGCCGCCATGGCAGTCGGATCACTGAGGCTCCACATCGGGATATGAAGAGGAGCTGCATGTGTCCCTGAATTGGCAAGGAGACGGCTCGTTTTGCTTCTGGACCGACAACCGTGCTGACCGTTGTTCATTTTACTGGAAACCACCCTGAAAAGGACTTTTTATCAAACGCGGGGCCGCGGGGAGAGGCCAGATTCATGACTATTTCAGTCGGAGACGTGTCTTAAGAGGCCCGTTGAATGAGAACCTGGACTATAAAGGAGGGAAATGATGCTTTGATTGACCGTCTGTGGGAAAGACTGGACAGTTTTAACTTGTGATTATAAAACTGTGCTAACGGGCTTTCTTTCTGCCTGTGCCCCTACTCTCCGAGACACACAGATATTAATTTACTGGCAACCTCTTTTTTTTTTTTTTTTTTCTTTTTTTTTTTTTTTGGATGAGAAGGTTCGGCGACTCGATCAGCCCTGCGGTTTAGCGAGTCGAAAGAATTAAAGGGATTGGATCATGTCGGGTCGGCCCAGGACCACATCCTTCGCCGAGAGCTGCAAGCCAGTGCCGCAGCCCTCTGCTTTCGGCAGCATGAAAGTCAGCCGTGAGTACACCTTACTGTAATTCTAGAGCTGCTTTCCCCCCCCCACCCTGAATGCACCACAGGCCCGGTGTGGGCTACCTTCTCTCTCTCTCCTTTCTTCTACATGTCCAAGTGTCATGCTAGCAGAGAGTAGCTTAGCCTGGATGTCGCTCAGCGGCGCACACTGCTGCTGACCGGGGGCTGGTCAGTGCAGCAGGCCGCACCGGGGCAGGGTTGGGCTGGGCCACCGGAGAGTGAAGCGTTGGCTTGGCACCAATCCAGGATGGAAAAAAAAACCCAACCAAGCCTTTTCCTACTACCGGAGATCCGGTATAATAAATGTCTGAATTTAGATTACAGCATATAGCGGAATTCCTTTCTACACAGAGTTAAAGCGGTAGGGACGGTCTGTATTACGCAAGTGTCTGAGCAGAGCGGAAGGTACGCCCATAGTTGACTCGAGCGAAACTGACTCTGTCTCTCATCCAGGTTTGCTGGGTTCTGTGGGCCTGCTTAAAATTTAGCAGCCTCGACGACTGGACACGGAATAATCAGATTCATGGCCGCGGAGATGAAGCACTACCTGCCATGGGTTGTCAGGCTGGCAGTGGTCATCCAGACACAGCGCTTTGATCTAATTTGGTGTGTGTCAGAAATCTCAAAAATAAAAAAACCTACCCGCTTCTGTCACTAAAAACAGGGGTACTAATGCATTTAAAAAACGTGTGTATGACATTGCTTCTAAAATTACAATATACAGCGCATCTGAAACGATGAACGTTGACTGGAGCACATTTTTACATGCTGAACTACACCCCTGTCTCACCTTTCACTTATTTAAGCATGAGTAATGGTGAAAATTTAGGCTGTAAGGAATGTTGATGGCGCTTCAGTGCTGCAAGCAGAGGAGCTGCATGTTAAAACCAATTTCTTCTGAAGGAGCATTGAGTGCAATTTAAATGATAGCAAGATCTTGTGCATAGGTTAAAAATTAAGGCAATGACTGCGTTTTAAAAGCTGATATTGCAAAGTCATTTCTCTTATGAGTATAGAGATAACCATCAACAGCAATGATCTGTGATTAATTATTTTCTCCTTTTTAGTAATAAACCTAAATTTCTGTTGATTTGTATTAGTTCCATATTAAGTCAAATGGCCATGTTTATTACTGTAGCATTCTATTTCACGTTATAGCTTTCCAATTTTTGGTATAACATGGATTGTGCACAATTAAGTTTGCGATCACACATCTGATTGGTTGATTTTTTTAAAAATAAAAGATGTGAAAACAAGCAGTTTGTTTAAAATATTCTACTTTTCAGAAAAATCTAAACACATTTTTTTTAACTAAATCCATTTGATAAGCCCAGCCATATTGCTTTATATGCAAAACAATGAATATTTTTTGTATGTTGCATTATTATCGAAAATGTTTGATACTGCAGCCCACAAAGCAAATTTCAACATGATTTTGAGGGAACACTGCACTTGCTAGCCACAAATGGAGCCATTGGAGCAAAAACCGTAGCAGCAGATTCGTCAACGCTAAAATATCAGCTGTTAATACAATGAGAGCCAATGGTGAGGCGGTGGCTTAATCCCATTTTACCTCCTGCTCCTTTGGGTGTGGAATAGCAAAAGATTTCACACCTTCACTTGGTTTGGCTCTCTTTCATGCAGCACCTCTAATGTGGACCAAAGCACCTGGACAGCGCCATGCTGGAACAGCAGCTACTTGTCTGAGGCCCTGAGACAAGAAGGCTGCCCAGCATGAGCAGCAGCAGAGGCGGAGAGCTGTCCAGCATGTTGTTCTATATACGAGACAAATGAAGTAGTACTGAGGAGATGGAGGGCTGCACACACTCTGAGGAAGAATTGTTAAGTTTTCTGCTCACGTTCATTTATAAATCTTGCACACTGGATATTTAAGGTTTTTTTTATTTCTCCTTTATTCACGAGATTGTTTCCACTGCAATCGATCTGCAACCAATACCCACATACTGGTGGGTATTGGTGGGAGCAGGGCTTTATGAGAACTGATTTTTCTGAGGCACACTTTTTATGCTTTCATTGCAAAAACTCTTAGAAACGTAACTTGCAATGTAATTTCAGTAGTAGTGACTTATTGTCATTATTAATTACTTCAGAAAAAAGCAAATACCAAATATTTCTTGGTTTAAATAAATTACCATGACGACAACCTTTAGAATATTTACTTAGATGCATCCAAAATGTTTCTTGTTTTAGTTGTTCAAAATTAATGTAATGTTTCCATTTTAAAATATGTTGTGACAAGAACAAAAGCATAAAAACACAAATATATAGTTTTCATGACGCGTCTTGAAATAAATGTAGTAAACACAGATGATTTTGACACAGCCTGTCTTCCCATCATCACCATACATTAGGGAAGTTTTAAAGGTTTGTGTTCTCGGTTTACTATTTTGAAATGATTAAACATAAAAAATGTTTTTTTTTTAATTTTATTATTCTTGATATACAGTATCAAGAATCCTAGAGGTATTTTAAATAGATTAAAATTTATTTGCTTGTTCTAGTATTTATTCTGTAATAAATCCGTCTTTCTTTAAGAAGCATAAAAAAATATCTTATTGATTGATAACCAGACAAGTTAAATGACATGCTCTTATTGAATGGTGATGGGTCAGCTTTGTAAAGGAGTGTCCCATTTATGCCTAAGTTGAGGGCGATGAGACAGAGGAACAGTTTAGTGCTAAGGGTACAGATAATATATCATGTAAAATGAGTGTGTGTCACACACCAGACTGTTGACCTCAGTTTAACTGTGATGGTGACATCTGCCATGTTGAATATGCAAAATAAAACTGCCCCTGCTTGGTTTTTCCTAATTTAGGAATGCATCATGATGAAAATGAGTTAGGGAAGGTTAAAGGTGCCTTGCAGCTGAGATGTGATCAGGATGTATGTTAGTAGAATCTGGCCTGAAAGTTAGGTTCAGGGTCACCTCAGAGTTTTAGAACAGTAATCCCTCCTGGGACACACCACAATGTCAGAATGGCAAACACACAATGGATGGTGAAATAAAGAATCAATGCTTACATTTTTCCCAGTCAGTGATTATTTATCGTTAAGATTTGTGGAAGTTTATGGTGACATCTGAATGTGCTGTTTTTCTGGTCACTCAGTGCATCTCCCAATGAAAGCCAAACTGGCTACCACTCAGTTAACCTTTAGTTTTATCTCTGTCCTTTACAAAGTAATTGGTGCTGAGACTTATATGTATAAACTGTAGTTATAGGGCATTTATTTCATGATAAATGTACCAGGCAGAAGGTGAAGGTATTTTCCAGGGTTTATTTTTTAAATATATTTTACTTTATGACATATTTTAGTCAGAATGAATTGCCTTTACCGCATTGTGTTGTGTAAAGCTCAAATTAAAGATGTTTTACATTTGTATGTATAACAGTTTTATACTTGTGATATTAAATATATTTTGATATCACAAAGTAAATGCTGTTAGATTATATTTTCTTTCTAGTGTATTTTTTTTGTAAGCATATGGTAAAACCTCAGTATTTTCATGTCCCTTATGAAGAAAACCATAAATGACCAAATTTGGAATCTGCATTCCAGTCTTCTGAAGAAAACTGAAAATGAATAATGACTTGTAAAAGCCAGATTAGTGCATCTCTAAAGTTGAACAGTCTCTCCTCATTGGTTCTTTGGATTACTCTACAGTCTATCACATGCAGTAGAAGTCAAACTTCAATGCTAATAATGAGATCCTTCAAATTATATTGTTTTTATTAGTTAAAGTCTTGTCCATGTTTGTGAGCTTATATTGCATAGTTCCCTTCTCTGGTCTGAAGAATTGTAGTTGAAAAGTCAAGTAAAATCAACATTCTGTTCCAGAGTTGCAAAAATAAATGTAATTTCCCGCAACTTCTATTGAAGTCTTAAAACTGAATACTCTCACCTGCAGTGGTGGCAGTGAAATAAATAGAGAAACTGAAGATGCAGAATAACTAACCACTAAACCAGATTGGACAGCTAAAGCAGGTTAGATGGTGCGTGACAGGAGCAGGTAGAAGAAGAGTGTGCTGAAGAGTTTCTGTTGTATTTTTCTGCTGATTCATGATCTTTTCACTGCTCAATAGTGTGAATGTTTTCTGACACATATAGTATTGATAAAAGTGCAAAAAGACATCATTAGGGCTAGATGAGGAATCACATCTACTTGCCTCTCGTCAGCAAGATGCTACGCTTTCATGTTTCCTGCTGTGCAGAGAACGTTCATATTTAGTGCTTGGATTCATTTTATTTAAGACATCAATAAGTCATTTATCAATATAAATAATGTTTCTCAAGTGCTGAGTAACAAGTGGCCAAAAGAAACTTATAATGCTGTTTTAATATTTAACTCCTTCAGAGTTGCACGATAACGGAGTGTATTATTTCACTAGATGCATTTAGCTCATGTCTGTTACCCTGACCTCCACCATGCTGCTGCATGTGCACGCACTGCTACACATGTATGGCGCATGCTTTCGTGTGAATACTTTGGCTGATGATCTAAAGCAGCTGTAGCATGTGTGTATAATCACGGGGAGAATGCTGTTGCCCCCCTAACTCTCTCGGGCAGATGGAGACGTGCACATGCATGTATGCATACATTCACAGGGGCACGCGTAGGTTTTTGTTTTTGGGGGCTAAAGCAGCTGGCCAAGAACAATGAGAGGCCTGTTTAGCATTTCAAAGCTGCAGCTCTCTCCCTCTTCCCTCCTTGCCTTTGCTGTCCCCCTCTTGCATTTTGCAAGTGATAATGAGAACAAAATGAACTAATTATACTCTTTGATTCTGATTGAAACAGCAGGGCTCACAGGCAAGACGAGAACTGTTACCGGCAGACAGGAAAATAGACTAAAAAAACTGTCTTGACCAAGTTAAGCTCGGTGTTTGTGGTGCAGTCAGCTCAGTGGCTGTGCATTGCTGTGATATCTAAAATCTATGCACCCACGTCATGTCTTATCAAAACCCTCTGTCTCCATCTCGATACGGCCCGGCCGTGTTTGCTTTGTGTCAGAACTGACATTCCTGTTACTGGACGTTTCAGAAATCCAGTGAATCGTCTCATCAGGTGGACACCGGCAGCAGGACATGATTGCCTCCACGCGTCAACATGGTGTTTGGACACGTCTGCTCGTGCTGTTATTCAGGCGTGTAAATCATCACCCACTTGTGAGCTAACAGTTTGAAGTCTGATATGTCAGGTGGGAAAGTCTCGGCATCATCCAGTGCCTTGAAAGTGGATGATGAATGCTCTAGTAACTTGAAAGCCAGGCAGAAAGGACATGCATTTCAGTCAAATTATTTGTGTACTTTGATTTTTTTGAGCTTTTTATCATTGTTTGCTTTATGAAATTAATGCTTTTTATTAGATATTTGCACAATCAAAGATCTCTGGCCTTGTCACACTCATTTACCCCTGATTTTGCCTTTAAAGTTAAAGGTAGAACTATCTTAACTTCAATATAATATCTATTGACATTGTGCAAATTAATTGACAGTTTATGGAGTATGAGGCACAATTCATATGTGGTTCCAGAGCAAAGGTTTGGGGGATTAAAATATCCATGTGGATTTTTTTATTAACAGTTTGGAAGGATTACACTCAAATTACCTTGTACAGTAGAGCTTCAACAGCAATTTCAGAAGACTATTCTTTACTCTATTTGTCGGATAATTTCCACAGAAATGTTGAAAGATATTGATTTATGTTTTCTTGTGACTATTTGGTTTTGGGTTTAAACTCTTTTTTTTAAAAATTTAAATAAAGTTAGATATTTAATCTGGGTTTTAACAGAATATTTCTGTCCTATTTTTACTTCCAATTTTGGCACTTATCCGGCGTTTTGAAATTAGAGATGTAAATATTTAGTACTGTAATATTTACATAATTTTTATTGAAAAAAAAAAGAGAAAATTATTTATCTTTTGGGCTTTAATCTTCCAAACACTGATCTGACTAGATTCTGATCAGTTGTGATTATTATTATTATTATTATTTATTTACTTTCTTTGTATAGCTCTACTTAAAACTGATTAAATATGTTAACATAGTATTCAGCTATGGGACCTGAGTCCCATATTTGCATTTTACTTCACACTTTTACCATTATATTAAAAATGCTTGAGTGTATATTCTTGGCAGCTTGGTACACTTCAAAAGAATGAGAATAACTTTCTCGTTAAACAGTTTTCTTTAACATCATCACACTTTATGCTAATTTATTTATTTTCTTGGCTTTGCATGAAGTGGACCCATTGCTCAGCCATTTCAAATGTTTCTTGTATATTTTCTTGACATATACTGATGCTTGAGACCAAGGAAAGTCTTTTGGAGGCGGTATTGTTTTATGTAGTAACAAATCTTATTCAGTGAGGGCTGAGACTTAGCGTTATGGAACAATGATTAAAATTCAGTGCATCAGAGGAATCCCTTTTTGTGCAGTATTGTACAGAATTTGAGAGACTGCATCTTTTGAAATAAGCTTTGTTTGGAGTTAGCTGCAGCTGCACGTCTGTTCTCTCTGTTTCTTTGCAGAATTTCTGAAGCTGAGCCAGACTGGATGGGGATTTTCTTGAACATCAGCTTTGAAGTCTTTTCACTGGTTCTGAATCTGAGATTGGGTTTTGGGTTAGGACTTTGAGTAGGCCATTATAGCACATGGCTACTATTATATTTTATATCATTAAATCACAATAAAATGTTTTAAATATTACATTTCAAGCCTTCTGACCTCACATGTATCTAATGGATGCATTTAATGGAGTTCTGCTACTCTCACCTTCAGAAATGCTTTAATTTTAGACTTACCAACTTCCTGATGGATCATTTTGTGTCATGTTTGTCGTAATCAACATGCAACAGAAACATTGTACACTCTGACCCTCAGGACGGATCGATGGCGGAACGCCTCGATCTCATCGCCACCAATAACTGCAATTGGATTGAAACTTTCCTCCTGTATAGACAGGCTCAGGTCAATAGAAGAAAGCTTGCTTCGCTTCTATCTGAGACGCCAGTGGTAGATTTGAATGACACCCTGCTTTAATTTTGTCTCTCAGCCTAGCGGCTCGGCTGTTCCTGTGTCAGCCGATTCCAGCTGTGGTCTGGGCTAGCCTGGTGACCTTAATTGACTATTGATGGATCTGGTTTGAAATTGCACAGACTGTCCCTATTAGACTTTGCAGCTGAGCTGTAGGGCTTATGTGGATTAAATTATATTTTAGAATTTCTTTTTCTTATCTTATAACATGATTGCAGCAATACTTCAAGTTCAGGGTTGTGGAAACTTATTTATATTTTAGGATGTTTGCATTTAGTTTTCTGGTGAAAACATTACTAGACTAAAACTATCTTGCTTTGAAAGAATGGAGATTTAATTTAGTAGAAGTAGTTGGGCTAATCCTTCATTTAGTGGCTATTAAAAAGTAATTCCAGGCATTTTTTCCCATATTGTTGCATAATCGAGGCTTCCAGTCAGTCAAAGAAGCCGAAGCAGAAAACGAGCTATTGAAAAATGCAGTCATATTGCATGGTCATCCCTGGTTGGCACCAGTGTGTGATCATACTGTGAGCTCTACGTAGTTGTCTGTGTGTGTGTGAGTCGGCAGACATTTCTCACGGTTTGAGGAAGTGCAGAGGCGTCATAGAAATGGCCCTGCTGGAATACGTAGGCAGTTTTTTTTTCTTTTTTTTTCTTCCTCTTACGCACACTAACTCTCCTGTTCTTCCAAAATCTGCCTTCAGTTACTCTCTGTAGGCTCCTTTCTAAAGAGCGAAGTCTTTCTGACCTCCTTTCGTCTTTTTTATTCTCTCACACTTTGATTTTTAGTCACATTCACTGAGACTTTATGTTCTGACTGCTCAGACCTTGGCAAAAACAAACCCACACACATAAACAGGAAAACACGCATGTGACAAGATTGTTTGCTTTCTCATTTGCAAGTCTGCCCATGCAGGCCCTGTTTGTGTCAGAATCAATAACCCTCTTGGAAAATTACCCCAGCCAGCCAGTGAGGGTAATTGATAAGGCCAGTAAACATCCACACTTCTTACAAGTGAAAGAATGTTGATTTTCTTTTTTTTTTTCCTCTTTAAATTTGAACATATTCTGAGAATATTTGAGGTAAAAGAATCAATTTGATTAACTAAAACTATCAGGAATAAATAATCACTCCTTTGAAGTAATATATTCAAAGGAGTGAATATATTACTATATTCACTATATTAATATATTACTATATTAATATATATTAAAAATCAACAATTTAATTGTTGATTTTTATGTGCGTGTGAAAAAGATTTTGTTTAAACCCATCTTTTTCCAATGCAAGATGATTAAGAGAGCACTGAACATGTGCTGCGGCGGTGATCAAATCCTTTGTGGTAATTTTGGGGTTAAATTTCAGTCCTTCCAAAGACTGCAGGTGTGAGGCAGCACGTACTGGAACCCACTAGTGGATAAATGTGCTTTTAACTGCCAGCTAATGTGGACTTTAGCCCTCAGCTCTGCTGCTGTGAGGGAAGGCTGTGGGAGGCAGGTGGAGAGAAACCTCTGAACTGGCCTTTTAAAGGGCCATTTATCTTCAAATACCAGTTTTATGCTTGTTTAGCTGCTTCCTAGCAACACTTGTTGAAGATATGATGCCCCTGTGGATCAGGAATATCAAATGATATATTTCCAGTTTGTGTATACTGTATCTTGTGTCTTAACAAAAATTAAATGCCTTTTGACATTTGTCCACTCCTCTGTATGATAGTAATTTCTGTAAAAATGTATTGTCAACCTCAAATCAAACCCCGTAGCGCAGCAGGAGGGTTTTTCCACCAGTCCAAAACTGGTGCTAGTGTCCGTGTAGCGGTAGTTCTGTTTCCACTGTCGTAACCGCTGACAGAGAAACTGGTGTTATCTCTTGGCTGGGCCTGAGTAAAGAACCGCTTTCGTCAGGAGCTGGAGGACAGAGACCAGTAAAATGTAAGGAACTCCTCAATTTTCCTTTTTAGTTCTACGCTTTCTCTGCCAAATCAAAGGTGGAAAATGGCACAATCTTTTTCAAATGCATCATCATAATGTTATTACACACACCATAAATAGCACTGTTTGAAATTTAAAAGTGGTTGGTTTATATATTCAATTAGAGAAAACCAGTTGAATCTGCTTGTAATGAAAAGCGATTTCTGAATGATCTGTGTGTGCAGCACCAGCCCTATGTGTAAGTGGGAGTGGGACTTCAAGTGGGCCTTGGCACTGATAGACTTATCTCCAACAAATCACACTATTACAAAAACTGGCTGAGTTGTAATAGGAGTTTCTGATTGGGTCTTTGTGGTGAGACATAGAAGAGGACCATGATTGTAACTTCAGCATTTGCCTGTTTAAAGTTTAAACAATCCCACAGTTTTAAGGAGTCATTTTTAAAAGCACAAGAATTCTTAAAATGTATTTCTCCTGCTGTTTTTTCAGATGTACAATGCAGAGTTTCCTTTGGTTATAAAGAGCATAAGAGTAGCACAGCCTCCCTGCCATCTGTTCCTGTAAGCTGTCAGTCAGCTGTGTACTGTGGACAAATGAGGGGAAAACCCCCTGATTTTTTTTCCCCCCTTTCTAAATGAGGCACAATCAAGGTGCTCACATCCCATGACCACACGCTGTTAGCCCAAATCACAAAGCTCGTTAGTAACACAAACGTCATTAGTTTTAATGAATAACTGCTTGTGCTGCCCACCGCTTCACACCTACTAGTGAACTTTGTTCTGTGGCTACCGTCATTAGCAGACAAGGGATGTAAAGGTTTTAATATGGTGAATCTATTTCAGTTTGGCTCTACCAGTCCACGTGTTTGTCTGTTTTTTCCCCAACATTTGTTTTATGTCCAATAAAGGACTTTCCTCATATAATATTTGTTCCTCTTTGATTTCTTCTGTGGATGCTTCAGTCAGCATCCTGATCAGTCCGTCCTTCCTTTAACTGCCAGCAATACTTATACTTTCTTCCATCAGTGGAATGACTCATTATTTTTGAGTGGAAACTTAAATGGCTAGAGAATCATGCATCCCACTGGATGTTTTTTTCCATAGGTTTGATTTGGCAGAGAAAGACAAACATCCAAGAGCACCTGAATGTTTCCAGTTCTCTCAGGTAATTCTGAAGTTAAACGGGTCTCCTCAGGATTAAAGCACCTCTCATAAGACTCAAATCTGTGAAGAACTGAAGCTGCTGACTTTATGTTCCAGTTCTCATCTCAGTTTTGCTATTTAAGTGTTAAAGACAGACTTGGACTATTCTAATGTCTAATGGCGACTGCTTAAGTTGGATTCTGTTTTCTTTCCAGCAGAAAGCAGTCGGGTGAAATGTATGTGAGGCGTGCCTGTAATGTCAGTGGTCAGTGTTGTATTTCAAGCTAATGAGCCTTATGACTGATCCATTCCATCACCAGTCAGGTATTGACTGTACTCTGTACTCAGAAAGTAGCTGGTCAAAGTTCGTGTGAAATCTGGAATGACGGACTTGGATTCCTGGTATTTTTATTGACGTTACAGTCTTCGTGAAAACTTTAAAGCTGCCAAACTAGAAGGCCTGGTAGTGTCTGAGGCAGGACATTTTTAAAACTTATTGGAGAATGTACTCCTGCTCTAAATTTGTCTTTATTTAACAGTGGTTGTTGTGGAGACCTCTGACATTTGCAGATTTTTATACCTTACTTTAAACAGTACAGTATCGATACAGTGAACATACAAGTGTGACATCATACCACTTTTATTTACCAATATGTTACGTCACATTACACTTGAAATTGTAGGAAGTTACCATAAAGCACTATCTATCTATTGCGATAGACACATGATTAAAATCAATAGATAAATACATCTGGTAGAATATTTATTATATAGAATATTCACTAAACTCCTATCCAGAACCACACAGCAGCTTGGGAAATGTAGGCAGAGGAAAGGCTTTAGCTGCTCAACCTCTCACAGCAAGCTAAGCAAGATTGGTGGCATCAACTAACTCACTCACTCTTTGGTTACCTAGTAACAACCTGTTGAGTAACTTGCACAGCAGCAGTTTCAGGTTTCGACACCTTGCCTCATAACTGCTTAGAAAAAAAAACAACGGCGTGGTGTGAAAACTGTGGATAAAACTGGAAATGTCACACCACCGGTTTGGCAGTGTTTCAGATATTTAAAACAAATCAATAATTATCCATATCGTCTGATGTGAATCGCTTATCTTGTGATGTTGTAATAAGTTTTCAGCCATTTTGTGCAGCCCTAATGTGGAGTCTGAGCTACACAACTTCATAATGATCTTATAGTGCATCGAAGATCTCAGCCTGCATCACCATCATTAAATTCATTTTTTTCAGACCTATCACTGTCCTCTTCTCTTCTGGAGCTGTAACTCTTAACAACAGCTGATATAACCTGTAACAGCTCCAGGATACAGGTTTTCCTCAACATTCACTTATTTTTCAAGTTCTCCCCTGCTCACTTCTTCATCCATGCTACTTGTTTGTCTCTTGCCATTTGGTTTTCTAACTGTTCCTTACACACGTAACAATGTAAGGAATTATGTTTTTTTTTCTCTTTCGCAATAATATGGCTCAGCTCAGAAAAATACTACAAACTGCTTGAATTAATCAGAAAATGAGTGGTGGTTATCATAAATTTATTAGGAATTGTGAAATGATGGAAAACATCAGAAAATGTAATGGAAAATTCAGAAATGTAGCGTACTATGTATTTTAAAAAGCCATGTAATGTTCTTTACGGTTTTGGCGTCTTGACCAATCAAAGTACTGGAGAGAATATGTGATGGCAGCCAGCAAATCATGCATCACTGATATGAAAAAGGGCTCTGCAGATTGTCCAATATTAAAATAGGTCAACAATGTCCAGTGGTTCTTCATGAAGACTGATGTTCTCAAAAATTTAGTACTTGTGTAACAAGGTTTTGTCACATAATCTATTTAAAATAATTTTCTTTTTAAAAAGCTGTCATATTCTTTTCTTGCTCTCTGTTAAAGCTTCACCACTTTGTCATAAACTCCTGCATGTCTCTTTGTGTCCTTCTATAGGAGACAAAGATGGCAGCAAGGTAACAACAGTTGTGGCCACTCCTGGCCAAGGCCCCGACAGGCCACAGGAGGTCAGCTACACAGACACGAAGGTTATCGGCAACGGATCCTTCGGCGTCGTCTACCAAGCAAAACTCTGCGACTCTGGGGAACTAGTGGCGATAAAGAAGGTCCTACAAGATAAGAGATTTAAGGTGAGACATCCATGAAAGATGTGTACACAAAAAGGCAAAGGAAAGCGGGATGTGCAAACATCCTCTCGGGTTTAACTTTAGTCATGATGTTTTATTTCCATCTTACACAACATGTCCAGCACAAACATTTGCCGTGTTAATGGATGTAGCTGAGTAAATGTGAATATGCTGATCTTTTACACTTCCAGGGAAATTAAAAAAAAACTCCTAAACCAGAGAAAACAACAAATAAAACATTGTGCTTTCAAAACTATTGCTTATGTGTGTCAAAGGAGTGTAATTTTTAATTCAAGTGTGTTTGGAATTGCCAGGAGATTTTTTTCTCTCTCTCTAACAAACATGAACTTTTTATTATTTATTTGTTCAGGAGCGTGACAGATTTTCTTCAGAAGTTATAATGAAACTAGTTAGAAGTAATAAAGAGTTAGATGATCAATGAAACTTGAAGAAAACCTGTTAGAAGCTACAAAAAAGAAGAGACTAAGGTGAAGGTTTATCTTCATCTTTAATAAACTACCCTAAACACACCACCGCAGCCACAAATGATTAGTTTAGATAAAAGGATATTAAAATGGTCCAGTTAAAGCCCAAACCTGAATCAAATTTTGAATCTGTTTTAGAGGGATGTTAACAGAAGTTCTCAATCCCCTTGTAGAAGATGCAATAATTAAAGTTTGGGTATTTTTTATTTTTTTTTAATATAGATAGAGAACAAAAACTCTGTATGATGCAACTGTCCAACTGCTTGAAACCTTGAAAATACCTAAATAAGTGAGTCAACAGTTTTAAACTGCTTTTTAGATGGGATGATTTTAACAATAAAATTAGACTGAAAACAGCAGCTGAAAGTACGGTAAATATTTGGTGGAAATAACTGAGTGTTCAAAGGAGGCACATTTTGTCCTATAATGTGTTTTACCAGAACAGTTTACACCTTAACGTAACAGAACGACACCACTGGAAACAATTAGAAATTTTTCAAAAACATTGAATTTATTGATTTTACCATGGACATTTATTTGTTGCTTTTATCTCCTGTCCGGCTCCTTAGTGTAGATTTACGCTCACTGCTCTGTCCGTGGTTTTCCAACCTGCAGCTCGGTAGCTGTTAAAATTTAGCTGAATCCTATAGCACTTTCACCCAACCGGTTCAGCGAAACGCCTCTACGGAGCTGTGGCCTATTTTTAACCTTTCTGAGGGTTTGTGCGAGTGCAGCACTCTCTGAAACCAAACAAGAAGAATGATGTCACTTAATGATATGGAGGTCGACCATCTGCTGCTAAATTCACAGCGCTTCTCAGAGACGCATGCACATTCCTTGTGACTCTGCATACTGGCTGTGATGAAGTCATATCCTGCTCTCTGTGAGCCTGTGGTTAGTGGGTTGCTTCTTGAAACAGGCCAGTGATCAGCTGAAGATCACACGCTGTTGTATTATACAGGGTCTGCTATGATAAGCAGACCCTCTGGATCAGCCCTCTGCCCCTCCCGGCTCTCTGAATCCCCCTTTCCTTTTACTCAGTCAGCCCGATCCTCCTCGCCAACAGCTGGTGAGGAAATATGAGGCAAATGAGAGCTAAGACTCTTCACATGACTGTCAAGCATCTGCTATAGTGTGCACACCAAGTTTCACATACAAACAGAACCCATCACCTTCAGATTAATCTTATAAAAGTGTTTTTTCCCACATTTTATGTTTTTTCTCATTGATAATTTGTTTTTGGTTGCGGTGCGAGAGTAAAAAGGTTATTTTTTCCCCCGTTACGTGTGAACAAAGCCGAAGTAATCACATGAGTAGGATCTGCATTAGGCTGAAGCTGAGACAAAGTGTGAGACGATTCTGGTGGGGGTTACAGTCGGCTTGTGGTGCATTATGGGATAGGCTCTATCTCCTATTCCCATTTGAGGGATCGCATATCAGCCCATTGGAAAATGGATGCTCACATAAGAATGCTCACTAAGAGCTGGAGCATCAGTGGTGGCAGCTAGTCTTTGACAACATTAATGAACAATGGCGCTTTTTGTTAGCTCCCAGGTCAGCTGAAGCTCAGGAAATCTGATCAATGCCTCCTCAGACCCTTGATGCGATTGTTTGAAATGAGGAAAAATTGCATTTCTGAGCCTGGCTGCAGATACATTTCTTCATCACACCGAGGGCAGAAGCTGCAAGTTATTTTGAAGCTGCTGTAAATTCTTAATGGAAACCCAAATGTTCATTAATGTGCAACAGACATAAAATAGTTTCCCAGGAAATGCATTAATATCCATTACTTTTACTTTGATGTGATACAAAGTGCAGCACTCTGCTTTTTAAGAGGTTTTTCTCTTCTTTTAAATTTAAGCAAGAGATCAGAAGTTTGTAACACTGATACAGATTTTTATTCAGTTGATTCAACTGTATTACAAGAAGATATTAGAGCAGCACTGAAAATATTTTTTTTCCAACCGTCCTACCATGAGCGGTCATTATTCACTTAAATTGGATTATAAAACTTTCAGATTAACCTGGAAGGAGAAAGAGAACATAGAAACAGTTGATAGTTAAATTAATACGATTGGAGTTGGATGTCTCTAAACCGCAGTTTAATAAATTTAAGCATAAAATGGAAATTAAATTGTCTATTTTTTTTATTATTGTTATTATTATCAGCCATTGCATTAGTGGATTAAGAAATCCAGAACCTTTTGGTATTGGCCATAGAGAATCTGTCACATACCATAGATAGTATTGACCCATCAGTCTCATTGATAGAAAACTGTCTAATTACGGTAATTCAACTCTTAACATAATGCTGTGACAATAAATGCATTAGTTGTCTCTTTTGGGGGCTTCAGAAAAATACAGGTATGTAGATTTAAATACAGATGGATGAATATGTGGGATGCTTTATTACCATCAAATGAAATGCCTAGGGTTTTAGTCACAGTATTAAAAAATGATGCCCTCAAGTTATTTTGTGGCCGCATTCAGTTTAATCCTTAAGCAGAAGAGGAAATTGAAGTATGTGTTTGTGTAGGTGGTAAGCTTTGGGACTATGTTCTCAGTCTGCTAGATGTGGTTTTGATGTGGCTTTGTCCCATCAGCATCATGAAGTGCTCAGCTTTAGCTCCCCTTAGCAGCCTGCAATTAGGGCATTTTTTTCCCCTCCAGTTTCCACCGGCTTCGTCTCCCATTTGTGCCACTCTGTGTCTGTGCCTCCGAGACTCTGGTGGACGACGGGTCAGCAGGACGGACTGCAGTACAACAAGAGCTGAGCTGGGCTTTACTCAACAGTCTGCCTGCTCCTCCTCCATATGCTACCATCACCCTCCGCACATAAAGCACACACACACCCCCACAGACAAAGACACACCCCGGGACAGTCCAGTGCAAGAAGACGAGGGCGTTGGCTGCAGTGCACAATAGTTTGATGTCTGGTCTGTGACCTACGTGCAGTGATGTCACGTCGGGGTGGGAGTAGTGGGGGGTTCTGAGTGGGTTGGTTGTAGTCAGAAAGACAGGAGGCGGGATGGAGGGGGCTATGGACAATTTACGTCTGCTTGTAAGTGACTGAGAATATTATCTATACAAGGCTGGTGAGCCACGGTATGCTCACCAGCCTTGACACAAAAGCATTTGTGTCAATGCTTTGCTGCTGACACAAAGAAGACCAATATAAAAGATGGTCTTATTTTATATTTTCTTTTATATTTAAGTCAGCTTTTAAGGAAAAACTGACTTAAAACAGCTCCAATCCTGATTTGAAACAGCATCTTTGATATCTCGTCACTGATTTAGCACTAACTTGAAACTCGATTTGTTTTTGACTTATTCTGATTAAATGCAGAGTTCTTATGCAGTCAGGAAAACTATGGATTTTGGTGAAATGTGTCCTGAGTCTGGATTAGTATGGAAAAATAAAACAATAGAAATATTTCTATTTCAAGACTTAATGCCTTTTTTAATCTGTCCATTCTTCCATTAGTATATCCATCTGTTCATCCAACCCTGAGAGAAATGGAAATTTGTTTCTGGAAGATTTTGACATAAAAATCTGTAAGAACCGTATTTATGATATTAGTGGCTTATCATATCGTTTATCATTTATCGTAAAATATTTCTTATGATGAGAATTTTTATTTATCGTCTCAATAAATTCTAATGAATGATTTTTAAAAAACCCCAAAGCTGACAGTGTCATCAGAAATGTTTCTTTTTTTACTATTTTCTTCACTGTTTCGCAAGAGCACGAATAAATATCAGTAAATTAGAAAATTTTAAATACATTTAATATGTGCAGTTTAGTAATATAAATCCCACTTCTTTAGGTAAATGTTATAATGAAGCCTATTTCAAATGGAAATGTTTTTCAAGAACATTATTTGTTGGTGGCACTGAGTTCTGTTACATTTCATCACAGTCTTTCAGTTACCTAAAAAAATAAGTGCCTACGTACAGACGGTACACAGAAAGAGTTTTCAAAGTTTTAGTAATATACCTTAGCTTTTTCTTTCCAAACAGTGCCTGTGACGCGGCAGTAACACAGCAGCAACATGGTAGTAACACAGCACTAACAGGGCTGGTTAAAAAAAACATACCGGTAAAAGTCACTGAGAGCCGTGTTCATCTTCCTCTTCCTCCTGTGCACTGAGACGTGCTAAGTTACATTAAACTTGCGTCTTCTTCGACACATATATTTCCCCTCTCTCACTCTTACCCTTTCTGCTCGAGCGCCCCTGGCGGCCGTTAGAAAAAAAATGCATAAATAAGCCGCATCATTGTATAAGCCGCAGGGCTGAAAGCGTGAGACAAAAGTCGCGGCTTATAGTCCGAAAATTACGGTAACTTTTTTTAATATATATATTTATATATATAATTTTTATTATCGCGAGAGTGCCACAAAATATTGTGATAAATTTCCATAAAGTCAATTTCTCCCTACCCTATCTATATTTAAACAATTTTTGCTTTAGGTTTGGACTCAGATATTTCCTTGCCCATTTAGTCATCCATGTAATACTGATGAAATGAGGCCATGTTTGTTTCTTCTATTCGTGGGTGAAAATGTCCTATGACGCTTTAAAACACAAACACAGAGAAAACCCTCTTAGGTACTTCAGTCCAGTAGAGATTGTTGTTGGAATCAAAATCTCACATGTATACAAGTCTACTATCAATAAATTTCAGATATGTGTCTCCCAGCAACCAGCAGGCCACGTGCTCCATTGCATAGAACTCCGATATCAAAGCTGGATTTTTATGCAACCGGATTCTGACCTCGTTCATGCTTTAAGCTTCCTCGTGTGGTCTCCGGGTTGTTTTCTCTGAATCCGACCACCCTGCATTTGTGTTTTTTTCCGCACTGGGGTTCTCAGCCTGCAAAGGTTATACAAGCACTTTAGATCAAGCCACCACAAAGCCCTGAGATTAAAGGGAGGAGGGAGGAGAGGAAAATGGAGATTTGTGCTAAAAGTATGATCTGCAATGGAACTGTTGGAGCTTTTTCTGTTATTTTGAATTCTTGTCCTCACTTGGAAATGCTGTGACTGTACAGTTACTTTCTGTGGAGATACCCCAATCATCCAGTGATTACATTTTGAATCCAGTGGCTTCTCTTTGTTGAAGAACTTTTCCTCAGAACTTTCTTCTGTGCTAACCAATTACCATTGTATGCCATTATTGCTGGCTTTAAGCACATTTATCTCATGTTGTATCTTGTGGGCGCATATTTTTTCATAAAGGTTATGCTTATATACCTCAACTCTACTGCAATGGCATATAAGAGCTCCATCTCTGTGTTGTGTAATTATCCATAAAAGAAATTATTACTGAGTATTTCTGATTTAACTGAAAACTGCAGACCTTCTCAAAAACATATTAAAGTAACATGTCTGATACTTCATGCTGATTTGTCATCATTATAACAGTTTTATTTCTTATTCTCAGAATCGTGAGCTGCAGATCATGAGGAAGCTGGACCACTGCAACATTGTCCGCCTGCGCTACTTCTTCTACTCCAGTGGAGACAAGGTCAGTCAGAGATGAACATTTCAACTCCCATTCATCTGGTTGAAGAAGCTGGTTTAATATAGCTGTTGGATACATATAGGGGAAGCACTTCTGGCCTCCTGTAGCTGCCAGAGGTGTTGGTGAACATAACTCATGCTGTGCAACTCATATGCATGCTTCTTCTTCGAGGAATCAAGGAATTTGCCATAATTGTTTTTAATATACTTTTTAATACTTCTGAAGATTTCAGGACATTGAAAAGCATCTCCTCTACTTTTTGTTTTATTCTGTTATCATTAGCTATCCAGTGAACACCCACCTATTCATGGTTTGTTCAGTATTCTTGGATTTTATGTGGAATATGATTAAATTATTTGCTAATTGGCTGTAGGTCCTAGAGGTGAAATAAGAAAATCTGTTCTGTTCTTCTTAGTGTGCATTAAAGTATAGTTTGTGTTTGAACTATTACAACTAGCATTTATAAGCATCTATACAGGGGATCTCAAGGGTTTGTGAATTTTGGCTACTTGCAGGCGGCTGTGGTTCCAAACCTCCAAGAGTCCTAGGGGTCCACTAAAATATACTTTATAATATAATTTTTCCATTTGTTTACTTCAAAATGTGTTCTTTTAGAAATAGGACACATCTTTAACGTTCAGTGATTTGCAGAAGTATATACAACCCTAAAACCTGTTGGCATTCAGCCACGTTACAACAGACCGCAGTGTATTTTATTGGTACATTTTGTGGTGAATTATTTTCTCTGAAGTGGAAGAAAAGGGAGAAGTGGTTTTCACAATATTTGACAAATAAAACTCTGAAACTGCCATGAATTATGTATTCAACCCTCTTTACTCATACAACTCTAAATGACGTGCAGAACAACCAGTTATCTATACTAGTTTTCTATTAAATAAAAGTTTACTTTATTTCATTTATCCACCTGAATCCACCTGTTCTGTGAGCGACTCTGAGGTTTGTCAGACAACATTATTGGACAGTCGGCATCATGAACGACCAACGCAGACAGGCCAGGGACGACGTTAGGTACTGCTTAATGAACCGTCTGAAAACGGAAAGAGCATGGCAAAACAACAAACATTCCAAGACATAGCCACTCATGTAGACAGAGTGGCTCGACAAGGATAGCTTTTTATTGGAAAAAAGCCAAGTGATCCATGATAGCTCTGGAGGAGCTGCAGAGAAGCACCGCTCAGGGAGGAGAAAGGCCTTTTCTAGTCATGTTGACCTCATTCACCCAGCTTCTCTCTCAGATCCTCACAGATGTACACACAGATCAATAGGCAACTTAGAGTGAAGTGACAAAATTGGAAAAATTTAGAGTATTAATGCTTTTGGAAGGTATTATATTAAACAATGTATTTGCCAACTAACAATATCTTTACATGCTAAAACATAAACTCTGGATATTATTAGTCTTAATGCAATTACTGTGATAAGTGGATTTGCTATGCTTCTATTTATCTGTGCTTTAAAAAGAAAATTCAAAAACTGTCCTTTTATCTTCTGGTGATAATTTTCCTGAAAATTATCACCAGATGTTGAAGCTTTTAGTTGAGTCCTTTCTCTATGTTAATTAGAATTGTTGTGTGTCTGACTGGCAGTGCGTTTGACTAGGCCAACAGTAGATCTCGTCCATCAGGACAGGAAAGTCACCTCTTTGTCTTGCTTTCTATTTCTGTCGACCTGTGGGGGGGTCTCCTGGAGACTGAGAGGCTGGAAGGTGTCATTCAGCCGGCTGACAAACAGGCCTGCCGAGGTCTGCGTGTCAAATATAGACACACATGGACTTGGCACACACGCTGTGGGGACTATGCCCATGACATCGCAGCCTGGAATGCTCTCTGCAGCACACCTACCAAAGTTAAAGGAAAGGATTATGGGGTCGTAGGTTTGAATGGAGTTTTGGTGTGAAGAAAGCTGACTGAGATGGTTGGGTTGGGATGGGTTGGGATGGGGTGAAGAGGCATAACTTTGCAAGATCAGGGGTTGTTGGTTAATTATAGATTTACTCAAGTTGTCCCCTCTATTCTTTAAGCTCCACCTCAGTGCTTCCTCTTACCTCATGTGCTCAGTGACCTCTGGGAATACATGGCTAATAATTTATTTGCAGAGACTGTTAGACTACCAGAAACAAACGGCTGCTCTCCATGTAACACTTAAAATAAACATTTTTTTTTTTATCTCAAATTGATTTCATCATCACATCCATAAAATTCCTGCTTACATTCAATTCTACCGTGTTGCTTTTCCTGCTCGCTTATTCTCCCCTACCCCCTTATGTCCCCTCTCATCGTGTCACTTGGCTAATTATGGAGACTGGCACCATGTTGTTGGTATGAGGATTTACCACCCATAGAGCCTAGAGTGAGCGGGGAAAAAGAAGGGAGGGCTCGTGAAGGGGCGAAAGGTAAAGTCAGTGCTTAGACGATGGATGGAAAGTTACAGACAGTCTGATGGATGAAGACCCTGAATCATGGAGTGAGAGTTCACACTGGATGCATCTTTCAGGGAGGCAGCTGCCACAGCTGTCATTATGTGGACAGGTAGTCTTATGCAATTACTGACATGTGGCAGGCCCGGAGCACAGAGTGTGCTTCAGCTTTTACCCTTTAACCTCTTGTATAAGACTATTTAAAATGAAGGCCGCTGTTCCAAATAGCGTGGGCTGTAAGCAAATAGTTGCTTGACTTTTACCTCCTGAGTATATGAAGTTTTAATGCGGCATTTGAGTGGAACAGTCACCCTTAACGTTATCTGCCCCAAAGTAATCATTGCAGTGTAGCTGAGAGTGCAGAGCAGCTCACAATCACACACCTCAACTCTCTCATGTGCAAAAGTGCATAATGAAAATATTTTAGTAGCATGTTTCAACTACAAGCGATCAGATTTTTATAATGCCTGTATTAAGAGGTAAACAATAACGATCACTTGGGTAAAGGGCACTCCGGCGAGATAATGGGGATGTACTGGTACAAAAATTTTAAACATTAAACTCTTGCTTTTTGGTGTTTGAAATAGCCCTGCCGTGCCTCTTCTGCCTTCTTTACCTCTCTGAAGAGAAACATCTGAATGCTCCATTTCATGGACAATCAGACCAAGCATCTCAAACCAGTAACCATTTAATCTTTAATCCCTACCTCACAAGGAAAGAAAGAGCAGAAAAATAAAATTGATTAATTTGAACAAGAGTGTTGAACATTCAGTGCCCCTTATAGACTATCTTACAGTCTCGCTGCTTTGGCAGATCATCGGCACATTCTAATCCTTCCCGATCTAATGTCATCGTGTTGCCTACAATGAGTAAAAGCTTATTTTGTCAGCCTTTTTAGAAGAACTGGCACATTTTTGGATAGAATTATCAGCTAATCAAGTATTTTGAGCTCATAAAGATGGAGCAATGTTTTAGATAAATATGTTTATTGAAAGGACTAAACTCAAAATGAGTCATAAAGAGACTGAGTCATGCTAGTAATAGGTTTATTACACATCAGATTAGAACATCTGTCACCTAGAAAATATATCTACAGAATATTAGTTACATTTATCAAGCCAAGTAAGATAAACATAAAAAAAAACATTAAGGAAAAAATGTTTCATTAGGATTTTGTTGACTAGAATGCATCAGTTGATGGTGCATACAGATCTAGGTCTATGATAAAGGAAGAAGGTGTGAAATTATTCAGACCCTGAGCATATTTAGATATACAATGATTTATGCACACGCCACACCAATCTGCTTATCGATCTCCCCTTTCATATTTTCCACTCATTCGTGAACAAGACCCTGAGATACTAAATCTGCTCCCCCAGAGAAGGTGCTCTACCCTTTTCCAGTTTAAGACCAGGTGCTGGTTTTCATAATTTGATGATGCGAACAGCACCACACAATTTGAAAAAAGCTGAGACTTGACCCCGAAACCACCAAAACGGATCCCCTCAACACCTGACTGTACCCAGAAATTCAGTTTATAAAGGTTATTAACATACCTGTGGGAGTCCAACCCTCACTGGAAGCTGGTCTGACCAAATTGACATGGTTGATTTATCTACAATAAATGTAATCTTGAGGTACTTTGAGTAACAGACGTCAAATATATACACAGAAATACGTAGTTAATTCAATCCAATCATGTAACAGATTTCAAATGTAAAACATGCAGTCAAGAAGAAGGTAGAGCTGATACATAAAACTGAGACTCTTTCATCCACGAGTACATTCTATGAAAATGGAAAGAGTAACGGGTTAATGGTAGCCATTGCTTTTTTACTGGATTTTTCTGGGAGAGAAACATAGGAAAACGGGTCAGCTATGTGCCAATGTTACGATCTCTGGGATCAGTAGAAATGCTGGGTCAGTAGTAATGTCTATGAAGAGAAAAAAAATTTTTTTATTGACTTTCTTTAAAAAATAATGTATCAGTTATTTATTTGAACCTTATAGCAATTTTTGGAAACGTCTTTGCAACCAAACACTTTTATAATCACTGTCCAGATTTTTGCATGTTTATGCTAGAATTGTAACTATTTATCCTTGGCCATATGCTCCAAGTATGGAGGCTTCCTTAACATCACTAATTTTTAGCGCCTCTTTATTTAATTTAAGTCAGAACTCTGGCTGGGCATGTTGGTAAAAATGGCTTTAAACCCAAATTTATCAAGCTTAACTCATTTGAGCTGAACTGTAAATATTGATACTTGGGGGGGGAAATTTTCAACCTTCCGGTTGCCAGACCCTGAGCCACTGTCATTACCATGCAACTGTTCTTCCGGTCACACCACATAAATCCTACATGTCACGGTCAATGTGATTAATCTGTTTGTGGCTTTCTGAAGACCACAGCTCTTTCTCAGCTCTTATTCCAGAAACCCATATGTTTTCTGGAATAAGAAATTCTGTCATTTGCAGACAGAATGCGAATGAGCAGCACTGCCTCTGGTTAATTGAGGTCTAGCAAGCTGGTAGAGTTGGCACAAGATTAACTTAGGCAAGTAAACGGCAGTGCGAGACAAACTGTGTCCTCTGCTCATGTTTAGTGATTTATCCTTAGACACACAGTGCGACACTCGAAGCATCTTCATTAGTGTGTGACAAAGTGGAGACTCACTCATTGTCCTTCCTTCTGCCTGTAGAGCAGTACATGTCATTTTCCTTATTATATGGATTCCCATATGCTTCCTGAGAACTGATTTATCCAATGTGTCCATATGACATGAAGCACAACCACACCTTCTGAAATAAGCTCTGCACAATGTGTAGTGTAAGTCACATCCAGCCTTTAGTAAAGTATAGCTGGAGATTAATATTGATAGAAAAACTTTTCCAGTTGTTCAGGTGACTGCAGGGATTTTTCTCCCCAAAATTAGATGCCTTATTATTTAACTGGGAGTTAACAAGGAGCCAATCAGGGCTTTGCATGGCAATCCCTCTGGGAAGAAGCCAAGGAAGTGGCTTTGCAGTGAGGCAGGAAGTGAGTCATTGCTGTTGCTAGGCTAAATATAGCAATGATGGCGCTAGCAGGAGGCGGAACAGGCTCTCCAGTCATCACAAATGTTGTCAATGGAGGGAATGGCTGAAGACGTGCATGTATGGCTGGGAAAGGGAAGCGCTGACTGCCAAAGTGTGAACATAATTGTAGAAAAATGTTGTCTGAGTTCTTGGGCTCTTCATCTCATTTTATTTACTGTCTATTTAACCCAGACCTCTGTGTAGTAATCACAGAGGGGAGAAATGTGTGTCCAGTGCAGAGATAGTAGTGCTGGATTTCTTTGAGCTATGTAGATCACATTTTAGCATCTCTGTAGATTAATCTTTCTTTCCACAGATCTATCAGGGCTTTGTAGGAAGGTTCCTGCAGTTGTTTTCCTGCAGCTTCTTTTTTACGTTATGACTTTTGTGACACCTAGACATGTTACTAAGATTACCTGACTGTATAATGTCTTGCAGCTCGGTAGTCAAACTGGTTCAAATGTTGATTTCTGACCCAAATACTCATTAAAATAGTGTAATTTATGATTAAAATTATTTATAAAATCAGCTGTTTCCAGGATTCACAGAGCTAAATTTAGGAAGTCAAACTTTAATTTGACTTCCTAAAGCCTAGATAAGGGATGAGAGATTGCCAAAGTTTCAAATACTTATTCTAGTGTAATTCCAGTAAATAAAATCATCTTATGTTTACGTCCCTATGTCTCTCTTGTCTGTAAATATTGTTTCCACCCAGAAAGCGTTGATAATGAGAAGTCTGGTTTCACATGCTAGCCGTAATGTGTTACTTCTACCACAAGGTGGCAAAAATGCATCAGCTGAAACAGATCACTCTGAGAGGCTGCACAGATTGCATTGGTTTTCAGTTGATGAATAACAATTTTTTTAGCTAATTTCTGCAATATTTTGTCTTTGTCTAATGTAGATCCTTACCCACAATAAACATTAAGCGTCACAATAGTGTTACAAGTTAAATTGAGTCACTTAAGCTATAAAGGGATGAAATCTGACGTTGTTTCCGACCTCAGAGGAATTGTTACAGTCATGATTTCAGCATTTCAGCATTAGACAGTAAATAGGAAAATGGAGACCTCTGCTGTCCCGTCTCCAACTGTTCCATTTCTGAATCATGATTTGTAGTTTTTATTTATTAGTCTCCATTAATGGTCCGATGGCTCGGTTTTGAGAAGCTGATGTTGCACTCAGAGGAAAAAGGAAGTGTTACAATAACTGGGTGGAGAACCTTCTGCCCTCCAAGACTTACGTCATTCTAACCAGGAAACAAGGAAATGATGTCACTGCCTGTGGCTACTGGTGCAACTCAGGCCTTTGTGACTCATGACTGTGGTTTCTGTCCTCCAGGAAGATGCAATGGATTCTCTTATAGGATATGAAAATCTGTTTTATCGACTTGTAAAAGGCGAAAGAGATGAATAACACACTGAAAAATTTAACAGGCAACTGAGATGAGCCTGGATATGATTTTATATTATTGATATACATATTTAGTGCCTGTTTGTTCTTTTTGATTGTGAGTTTTAACACAAGTGTCCTTATTTTTTCTTTTCTTCAACAGAAAGACGAGGTGTATTTGAATCTGGTTTTGGACTACGTTCCTGAGACCGTCTACAGAGTGGCCAGACACTACAGCCGAGCCAAACAGACGCTGCCCATGGTTTATGTTAAGGTAAATATAGCTGAGTCTGGGATTTTATTACCATTATGGCAGAAAGAGGCAGACGTTGTTGGTTTTCAGAGACACTGAAGGTGAGATCTTAAACCAGAGTTGGATTTTTTTCATTTTTCTTTTTTATTTGGTAATTCTATAATAATCATTTATTCTTAGCATCAATTTTCTTTTACTGCTATGTTCATATTTGAATCTTAGTGGATTCTGTTTTTTGTTTCAGGCCAAGATGACTCTTGGTCTTGCAGCAATTTTTAATCTATCTCCATTTAAGAGATACTTTGAGATCAAGGGCTTTAAATATAAAACACAGGATTTGGCCTAAAATTATGTGATTCACTTGAATGACCATTTGACTTTGGATAAGACACAGCTGTGCAGCTGTGTGAATTTTTCTGGTGAGCTAAAAATAAAAATGTATTTGTTTTTCCTCTAGACCTGGTTACCAGCTGATTTCTTAATTATCATGATATAAACAAGGCAATATTTCCCTAAGAACACACATTGGTTAAAAATGCAAAAATAGATCAAATACAGGAAATAAGTGCAACATTGTGTTAGTCAAGCCTTTAAATCATTTGTAGGTACTTTTCCTGTGTACCATTATTTATGTGTTTTACTTCTGCTTTGGTTCAAAATGATTTGTGTAACAGAAAATATCGATAAGATCACAACTTTAAAATAAATATAGCGAAATTAGCGAAAATAGATCTATCTTGTCTTAATTTTTAAAAAACTTTTTATTCAGTTTTTTTTCTATTTAAGCTAGTAAATGTCCACATTTTCTTTCATTCAAAATTAGTTGTTTGATATTGACTGCAACTGCTACTTTGCAATTGACGAAACTTGTGTGAAACAGTTAACAGTGTTCCTTTAAAACAGACAGCGTGACAGGATAATAAAATGTCCTGTGTTTGACTGGACTGAAATAACATCACTGTTTTTTTTTTGTTTTTTTTACCTGATATAAACCTTGTAATATCAGGTGGCTGCTTGTTCTGCAGTTGTGACTCGTCTGTGTGTCTTCTTCCCTGCGTAGTTGTACATGTACCAGCTGTTCAGGAGCCTGGCTTACATCCATTCGTTTGGGATCTGCCATCGGGACATTAAGCCCCAGAATCTGCTGCTCGACCCAGAGACGGCTGTTCTCAAGCTCTGCGACTTTGGCAGGTGAGACGCAGTCATGCTGTTAACATGGATGCAGGTTAATCAGCGCGTCCGCTGAATTAACAGGTCTGAAACAGAGTATACTAAGCTGTAGGAAAAACATAGATACAGACTTAAACAAAGAAACTCTGCTTACTTCTGTCTCAACCAAAAGTAAGCAGTGCTCCAATGTTGCTAATGTGTCAACAAATATCTTTTAACAATACTTTCAGGCTAGACTTGATTGCCTCACATCGGCCTCATTTGTTAAACTACACAGCCAGTGAATTGATCTGCCTGTTATGTGCCACTGAGTCAGCAATGGAGGCAGTCAGAGCCATATTGGCATTTATGTGTGAAGTGGGGGGTCGATGGGTGCAGCATGCTGCTCTAATCAACAATGCTGTTGTCACTCAGCTGAGCACACAGTGCCGACTTGCTCTGTGTAAGTACATACTGAGCACAGTTCTGTTGGGCTGATTGAATTGTCAGTGTCAATTTAATTTAAAAAGCATTTTGTAAACAGGCACAACAAAATGCACCAAAGTGCTGTGTGTGAAAATTTAACAAATCAAGATGTAAACGATATTCTGTTCCAGTGCAAACACAAAGGGTGAAGATGGAAAGACCAGAAAAGCTACTGACTAAATGGTAATAAAGTCATTAGACAAAAATGCATTAGTTACAATTTAGCTGTCAAGCTGGGTACGAGTGGTGTGCCTGGAGAAGTATGTTAAAAACAAAGTAGAGTATGGAAACTAGTGGTTTCCTTTACAGTTTCCATAATACAAGCATCTCAATTTCTCCAAGCAATACCTTAAACTGGTTGTGTTTCACATATTAATTATAAAATACATTAACTTATTGTTTTAGTTCAGAATTTAAATGTTTACTAAATCTATGCAGAGATCTCTAAATATCTCCTCATTATATTATTTTGTCTCAATTAAATGTTTCAGATCATCAAGTTACTGCGAGAAAGTTAACCAGAGAACACATATTCAAATGATAAAAAAGGATTCCCAGTGATAATAAGTAATAACTTAACTTGTCTATTAAAATCAGTGTTCATGATTTAACTAGAAACAAAGAGAGAGAGCAAAGATTTCATCCGTGGTAAAACCCTTTCTGACCCAAACAACACAAAAAACTCTTTTCTTTTTTTTTTAAAGCTCCAATTTGTTTTAGAAATATAGTTACAGAGCAGAAGTGGATCTTTTTACATCTGGTGTAAAACTAACAGCATTTCAGAAGAACACTCTGCGTACAGCGTGGTGGTAGTGTGATGGTCTGTCATTGCTTTACTGGTTTAGAAACTGGGACAACTTATCATAATTCTCCTCTTTAGCATAAAACCCCAGCAATCAGTTTGCCTTTAAGCTTGTGTTCACTTGGACACCAGAAAGTCTGAATGGCTCAGAAAACCTCACAAATGACCAGAAAATTGACTTACTAATCTCATTTTGAGTTTAGCTCTTGAAACATCTAAGAGGTTTTTTCTTTGGGTTTTTTTTTAAAAAGCTGTAGTTTTTCTACTAAAATCTGGGCATTAAGGACCTACCTTATCATTCTGTCTTTAAGGAACGGATGTGTCAGCTTGTTTAACTTATTTCGTCATGTCTGCTGAGGGCTCTGCTCCCTTTGCAAAAATTTCACAGCCCCCCTTCACACATCAAATCCCAGTTTAGCCCCAGTGCCTATAAATATACTCTGATCACACTGGTTTCGCGTTCTTCTCTTTTTGGCAGAAGTGGGTGGTGATTCTGACCATAATGTGCTTTTATTGTGTGTGCAGCGCGAAGCAGCTGGTCCGTGGAGAGCCCAACGTGTCCTATATTTGCTCTCGCTACTACCGGGCTCCAGAGCTCATCTTTGGTGCCACTGACTACACCTCCAGCATAGGTACGCCCACCCCCAGCTGACACAGCCAGACTTAGGGATCTGGCTGTGTGTGTGTGTTGTGGTGTCTGACCTGTTTTTCTTATTATTGACTCCTCCTCTCTCTCTCTAACTCCTGCAGATGTGTGGTCAGCTGGCTGCGTCCTGGCAGAGCTGCTGTTAGGACAGCCAATCTTCCCTGGAGACAGTGGGGTGGATCAGCTTGTGGAAATCATTAAGGTGAGAATCAGCCGGCCGTGCTGAGCTCACTGTGTTTGAGCAAGTGGAACTTAGATTTCAGGACTAAATGCTGTTGAGGTTAACAACGCTTTGCTGTTTCTTTTCAGGTTCTCGGTACTCCAACCCGAGAACAGATCCGTGAGATGAACCCCAACTACACTGAGTTCAAATTCCCCCAGATCAAGGCCCACCCTTGGACTAAGGTGAGTCAGCAGGTACAGCAGCACTTTTACTTCTACGTTTTTCTGCTGCCACATCCCATTGCTTTTGTTCTGCCATCCCATCATCTAACATCCATCCACCGGAGCTGCATGCTGATTTAAGAGCTCCTTTTTTAGCTGTTTGCATTCACAAAACTAATTTTTTTAAATGTAGGTTTTGGTTTACTGCTCTTGTGTTTCTTTTTTTGTCATTGCATGTTGAACATCATCATGCATCAGATTGTGTGACATGTTAATCTACCGGCCACTTTATTAGGTACACCTGGCTAGTTCTGGATTCCTCCTTTTCCCTTTGGTGCAGATTTCTCTTCTACACGTTCATTATGCAAATCTCCCGTTACAACAACGGTGTAATGGGTGACTATAAAGACTACTGGAGTACGGTGAACTCATTGTCCCGATCCAGAAGCCAGTTTGAGATAGTACGAGGTTTATATCATGGAGCATTAACCTGGTATATGTGTGTAAATGGTGCTTGTTTAGTACTAAAGTACTAAAGGAAATATCAATCACACCATCACTCCACCAGCAGCCTGACCCACTCATGCATAGCAGAATTGATCCATACTTTCCTGTGGCTCACTCCAATTTCTGCAGTTAAATGTGTGAGTCAGAAACAAGCAAAGCTTTTCCAACATGTGATCGTCCGGTCTTGGTTTGCTTTTGTGCAACGTACCGGTAATCTCAGTTTCCTTTAGCTGGCAAGAGGGGCAGCAGGAGTTTGTCCTCTGCTGCTGTACCTCATCTGCTTGTAACAAGTGTATTTGGGTAATTTTTCAATTGGTTTTCCGATATTTAAAAAAAATGAACACTTCTCTACAAACCATAAAAGTTTCCGTGTGAAAGTCCCAGCAGATCAAATTATTCACACCAACAACCATGGCACATTCAAAGTCACCCGAATTCCTTTGAATGTTCTGCGATTCTGTCATGTGACTGACTAAATTGCTGTTTGTGTTAAAAAGCAATTAAACAGGTGTACCTAATGAAGTGGCCGGTGAATATTTGTGTTTTTATATTAAGCCTGCTCTGTTGTTGCCTTGCTCACCTTTGCCTGTGTTTGGTAAGATAAGTACAGTATTTGTATAAGCTGAGTGTAATATGCAAACAGACTTGAATCATCCCTAATGCCTTGGTATATTAGATCAAGTGAGATAACCTGTCTTTTAAATGTTACAAATCTTTCTTCAGACTTTCTAAAAGTTTTTTAGCTTTTCTGAGGAACTTTGCTGATTTTTCTCTCGTTTCAGAACAGTTCCTGACCATTTTCATGGAAATGAATTTTATTTTTCAAGACACATGACACCTTTTTGTCCAATCTATGGCGAAGATCAAGTAGAACAATTTGACAAATGTAAAATAGTAATTATCACCAATAAGGTGTTCTTTACTGAAAGCCTCTTACATAGTCGATGCTCAGCGAAATGATAATGGATCTCTCGGTTCCTCCATCAGATCTTGTTCTTGCAGACTATTTAATGGCTTTCAGATACTGTTCAGACTGAGTACTGCTTCCTACTTGGCCTTAAATTTGAAAATCTGGAAAAGTTTTGTGTTTGGTCCTGGAGAAATACTGACAACAAAGAAGAAAGTATCAGAAAATATTTTAGTTTCTAGGTTATTTTCCCTATCCCATTTCCCAAAAGATGAATCTGAATTCAAAGAATGAAGCAGAGTGATTTACACGTTGCTTATATATAAAATGTACAAACCCCAAGCTTTACTCTATTGCCACATATGTATAATAAATGTGTGAAGAAAAAAAACATGTCAAATATTGCATAAATGTAGCATACCATGTAAATTACAAGGTTCTTTGGTAAAAACCACAGATTTTTAAGGCTGACATTAGTATACATAACAAATTTTAAATTTATTTGCTGGTTTAAATTTTAATTCACATAAGGTCATCATTACATTAGACAAAATTAAATAATAAAACTTGTACAATAAAGATCAATAACTATGTTGAATTTAAGAACTATTCTGAATGAAGACATTTATATAGAAGTTTATGGTTATAACATCATATTCCCTAAAGAAATGTTTACAACAAAATAGGAAATGTTAAGCTGACATGAGCTAAGTAAATGTAAATAGAAAGGTAAGGCTGTGAACTTTTATTTGTTAAATTATAAGTGATGACTTTTTTTTATTATTATTTTTTAAAAAATAAAAAAATTTTGAACATGACAGCATGTTCATTGGAGAACATGCTGTCCAGAGATTCAGGCCATAAACATCACATAAATATTTCTCAAGGGTGTAGCTAATAAAAGCGTGGCTTTGACCCCAAAGGGGTATTTTTATTTTAATGTGAGATGTTGAGCCTGGATCAGTTTGGGATCTTGAAAAGAAACTTGTGCATTAAATCTGCGAGAAACTAATAGGTCAAAGTCAGGAAGCTTATTAAACTTGAAAACAATTGTTTCTGAAGATGGTCAGATACAAGTATTTGCATAACATTGAGCTGAAATTGTGTCTAATATTCAGAAAGACGACTTTCAAGATGCTAAGCAAATCTGATTAAAAGCCCTGGACCAAAAATGTAAAGAAATAAGGGATTATTCAGGACTGTATGCACTGTGTAGTATTTCATGTTAACTGAAAAATATAATTCTTTCATAATAATTTTTATCAAAAAACAGTCGAACAGCAGGACAAGAAAACACTCATTAAGCTAAAACTGAAACTTATTGTTATTATTATTATTAACAGCCATTACCATCAGGTTGGGGAAGAAAATGGTTTTGTGAGCAAAGTTGGATCAGCAACCCTTTTACACAGCTGGTTTCTATCAGTATTTCTGCAGGTTGTGGTTAAGGATCGACTCTTTACTTTTATCTTGTACAGTGAGACACAGACAGTAAATATGAGACTGTAAGGAGTGGGTGGACATTATTTCCATTCTTCACACAAAGCTTTTACTTTATAAATTTAGCCTCCAATCAACAGGCAGCTGCTGGCCTTTCTGTTCTGCATGGATCCTACGCAGTCTGGAAAAACATAGAATGTGTTTTGAGTATTTTCCCAAGCCTGGATAATAAAGGAAAAAGAAAATAAGAGAACTGAAATATATATATTTTGTCTGTCTGCCCTTCCTTTCCTTTTGTCCTTCTGTCTTTAGCTCCTGCTATCCTTGCTTTCCTTCCTCTTTTCCTTTCTTTCCTTTCTTCCTTCTTTCCTTCCTTCCTTCAACTACTGTAGAAATATCTGTTACTACAGTTCACCATGAATTCATATTTTACTTATTTTGAAATTGGATGCAAGAAACTGATTAGAATAATATAAATTTCTCCATGGATGTGTGGGAACCATGTTGGGGTCGTTCTCTGCAGCTGCATTTAATTCACTGCCCTCAAAGTGCCAGATCACAGAAACGTTTAAATTATTCCCCTGGTTGTACCTTAGCAGTCCAGACGTCTACCTGCATGGCGATAACAACCAATCTTAACACGTTGATGCTGTCTCTGACCGCTGTTCAGGTCTTCCGGCCTCGGACCCCTCCGGAGGCCATCGCCCTCTGCTCTCGCCTGCTGGAGTACACGCCCACTGCGCGCCTCACCCCTCTGGAGGCCTGCGCTCACTCCTTCTTTGATGAGCTGCGTGACCCCAACATCAAGCTGCCCAACGGCAGAGAGAAGCCCTCGCTCTTCAACTTCACCACCCAGGGTACGCTCCAGACACAAGCTGGTCACATAAGGAAAGAAAATTGACCCTTTGAAATTGTTTTATTTCATTCTCATGTTTGTCTGTTTTTACTTTAACTGCTTCGGTTTGAGCACACCCCGCCTCCCACTGTGGGAGTTTTCCTTTTTCCTGATTCTTCCATGTTCAGCTTTTCCTCCAGTTAATTCCGTGTTTCCGTGCACAGCTCATGGAAATGTTCATTTTTGACAGATCTGAGTGTCTCTCCAGGGTTTAGTGAAGCTGTGCAGTAGCATGACCCCATAACTTCTGTTCATTATCTTTCAGAGCTATCTAGTAATCCCTCTCTGGCCTCCATACTCATCCCTGCCCACGCCCGCAACCAGGCTGTCGCCTCGACACCAACCAACGTGTCTGCCACCACAGGTCAGAGCCGCACTTCTTTCAGCAGACTTTCTTCACCATTAGCAACTTGGAAGCACTCGCTTCCCTTTCTCTATTGAATTACTGAAATAAAAATTTCAATGATTTATTGAAATGCACCTGTAAGTTAAGTAGATTTGTGTAGACTGTGGTTGACAATTAATGACTCCAGAACTAATGATTATTAGCTATAATTTGCATGTACTATAATCATACTGGTCAGTTTCTGCCTTATTTATTGCATTATTACACTATGTTTAAACAAGGTTGTAATGAGCGGAGGTTAAACTTTGATAGATTAATTATAGGTAGAAAATGTGTGACTGAAAAGTCAATTAGAGTATTAGGTTAGTGTTTGTCAGCTACATTGTAGTTGTAATAATGCTTCTTGGTAATAAATCTCTTGCTGTTGGAAAGCTGGTTTATTTCAATGCGTTCATTTTCTCACATTAGTGAGGAAAATGAATTTGTAGGTGATTAGCAGAGTTGAGTATGTGGTTTGTGCCCCGCTTAGCATTTGCCAAATCCTCTCTGCCAACTCCCAAAAGCTTGTGGTGGAGGAAGTATCATGCTGTGGGACAGGACCTACTTGTGTAGTTCAACATAACCATTCTGACCAAGTTGCAAAAAAATAATGGATAAAGAATGGGACGCCGTCCCACAATAGTGTGTGATCAGTATAAGGAAACACCAAGCAGTAGTCGGCAGCAGAATTACCGTAGATGTTCAGCTTTGACACGTGTTTCAAAACAATACGTTTTATTTCCAAGAAGCATTTCTGCATAGAAAAAACAAAACTCAAATTTCTAGTTTTTTTTTCTTTTCTTTTTTTTTTGTTCTTTTAATCAGTTTCTCTCAGCTAACATTCACTAACCTTCTCCCTGCCACAGATGGAAGCAGCACAGAGCGAGGTCCCAACACCACTACCGCCTCCGCCTCAGCCTCCAACTCCACCTCTTGAGCCTGCAGATCCCACTCGACCCCCCGCCCCGGCCTCAGCCCCCCGGCCCACAGCCCCCTCTCCATTGCGCCCCCACTGGCCAGGGGGTGAGCTGCGATCAGCTCTGCTCCTGGCAGCGGCGCGGCGATGCTGCAGCGGCCCGGGGCTCAGCGGCGACACGACCACATGAACCCAGCCACCCTGACCTCCACCTCTAACCCCCAGCTGTCTGAACTGTCCTCCACCCTCCTATGCTCCCTCTGATAGGGAATCTTAGGGGCAGAAGCGTTGTCGACTACAAGTATACTAAACATGTATACTCGATGGTAGCCTCCTAACATTTGTAAGAGGACAATCTGTAAAAAAAACAAAAAACAAAAAAAAAAAGTCCTTTGCTGCCCCTCATTGCCTCCTGACTGCTCCTCCCTCGTTATCATACCACATCTCTGCATCCACCCCCTGCTCCTCTGGTTTCTCCTGTAGTGCATGACCCAAGTACAGAAGGACCAACTGGAGAGGGGGGCCCGCCACGACCTTTCACCTCCGCAGACAAGGCATGAGGCTCATGCACGCGTATTGCACACTCAGACACACTCACATCCTCTCGCACACGTTGATGCATGATGACGTCCGCTGGAAGAAGCTCTGCAGATCGGGTGGTTTATTTCTTTCGCCTGGGGTTTTTATTTCTAGCAGCCTGTTTTACTCATTGTTTTTATTTTACTTTTTTCTTTTTTTCTACTCCTGGGCAGCGTTTTGGTGGGGGAGGCGTGTGCGACAACGGATGTGATGTGTATCTGCTTCCTGTGTGCTTGTATAATATATACATACAGTACAAACAAGCATACACACAGTTTATATGATACTTTTCTTTCTGTATAAAAAGTATATATAGATAAATGTATAATAACTACAATGGTTCAGAAATCATTTATGGTGAGCTCATATCTGGCAGCGTAGCGGCAATATTTGCCGCTGCCTAAAGACGGATCTGGATAAGTTGATGTTTTGTTTGTTGCTCCTGTTCTTGCTGGAAGCAATGGAGTCCAGCAGCAGCTTCGCTCCTCTCCTGTGTTGCGTGTATTAAAAGCTGTAGGTGGATTTAGAGCACCTGCTTTATTCCTTTTTGCCTTGGACTCCGCGACGGTGCAGCATCTCGACGAACCGGTTCTCCTGTCAGCATCCGCCTCTCTCTTCCAGATGATCACAGCTTTTTGTGTTTTTTTTTGTTTTTTTTTTGTTTTTCAGCGAGCGCGCTCCTTAAAGTGTTAACCACCATTCGTCCTCGCAGCAGAGTGCATAGAGAGCTGCTCGGTACAGTCCAGATGTGTTTATTTACCAAGAATACTCACTACATTAAAAAAATAAAAGGAAAAAAAAAAATAAAACAATTTGTATATACAGTATAAATGCTCCTCACCAAAATTCTGACTTGTATGTCTTGTATCTTGTTTTTTATGTTACGATTATTATTTTTTTCCCATGTTGTGTTTAAGGTATGTATATACGCTGACCCATGTACTGTTTATGAGCGAAAACAAAGAGTTGGGAAAGAAGAAAAAAAAAAGAATCAGGGCTGAACTGATATTGTTTATGGATATTGTTAGATGACGATGATCAGCTTTATCCAGCCATATGTTCAATCTTACCTGTACAGTACAGTAGATGACAGCTGTATTATTGTAACAAGAACTAGTCATGTATAGTGTAACTATAGTTTGGAGTGCCTTTGCTTTCATACACCTTCGCCTTGTCTCCTCCATCACCCCCGTCCCTCGATATCGTGACTCCCCCCCTCGGTGCTGTCGAACGTCCCGCCCCACGAGCCTCCACCTCCTCCTCACCCCCGTCCTTCATCGCAGACTTCGTGGATTATACAGACATTAATTGTAAGGTTCCCCCCCCACCCCACCCCTCAGCTGAAGATACGATATAGACAGGTGTTTATTTTGATAGATGTTTTATCACGGGCACGCACATGGACTGACGAGGCAGCAGGAGGCCTTGCATACTGTAAATATAGACTACAGTAGAGATTCAGTATCGCTAACAGTGTTGGTTCTGTTACCAAAGCCGAACGTTGACGTAGTTGTGATGAGCCATCCTCAGAGGCAATAACTCTGTTCTTTTTCTCCTCCCCTCTGTCGGGATATTTCTGTTGTCTCTGGGCTGCATATCTTGAAACGTAGACAGGGAGGGTTGGGGTAGGACTCAGTAGCACCTAAGGGGTGGGCGGATCGAGTCATGTAGCCTATCTCCCACGTCTCCTGCTTGCTGTAATTTGCATTCATGAACGTGTTGCTTCCCTCCACCAGAAGGTTTGACCACTGTACCCCAACCCTAGACACCCAGTTCAATAAAAACTAAATGGTTACCAAAAACAGAAAAAAAAAGTATATCTACTAGTATAATAAGTCATACTAGCATATATACTGGTCATATGCTAACTGGGGTTAAAGAGACAGAAACAAAGTAAAAGAAAAAATACAACAAATACATCCTGTATAACAGTACTACTACTTGAATGCCTCTGTTTGTGACTGAAAATTTTTGGGGGTTGATTTTTCCTTTTGTTTCTGTGAAGGTATGCTAAATGTTGCGCCTCTGTAAATATTCCCTCTGCGTGCTCCGAGGAATAGTTCCCTGGTACTGTAATTTGCAACAAATAAAGAGTAGGATAGCCTGGAAATGATCAAGGAATTTGTCTGCCTGGTTTTCCTTTTAGTGTTAGCTGTGTGTTTCTGGCACAACCAGTAAAATGAACAGGATAATCTGAATTATTTTACAATAAGAGGGAGCATTTAAGGCAGCTATGGGAGAACCCTTCCAGAAAGTATGGCTACAATTGTTGCTGCATTTGTGTGAAAAAAGATCTACTAATGTGAAACAGAAGAGGACAATAACTTAAGTGCAAAAATCCTAATTCAAGGTTTGCTGCCACCTACAGTCGATCTGATCGGAGAGCTTCAAACTGGAACCTTTAATGTCTGATATATCATGAACAATTCAACTAAAACACAAAAATCTGTTACTTAATTCAAGAACCTTTTGATGGAGTTAAAGGACTCTGTCATTGTTTTTTCATTGTCCTCAGACATCATAAGTCAAATTAACAAGAAAGTAAGTTTAAGTGAATTTGAAATAGGTTTGCAAAGGCATCAGCCAGGAGAAGGCATGAACAAATTCCAGTTTTATACCAAGGCATATGAAAAATCAATAAATACATGGAGAAAACAAGTGGTTTTGTATAAATGTCTTGAATCCCAAAGACATTTTGTGCATTTTTGTTTTTTAATCAAACCTTTTTGGTTGTGTTGAATATCCCTGAATTTAAAAATTATTTTTCTGAACTGTCCTCTTAGTACTTTAATACCTTAACCGACCTACTGGTTAAGGTAAAAGGAGATGGGGTCTTTTGGATCCATGATTTTTTTTGTTTACTTTGTGCGGAGTCACAACGACCCCGTGTGTGCTTATACAAGGTTCTTCTTTTTTGTGGCTTTGGGAACTGATGGTCTGACGAGACCCTTAAGCTAAGACCGCAGGAGGGTTAAATAAATAACTAAAGCTGCATTAAAACAATTTGCACAAGAAAATTGTAATATTGAAAATCACATTTTCAATGTCAATATTTAATTTCATATTGCTCAGCATAAATCAATATTCTTACAGCAGACTCCTTTCTATTCAATTAAAACTTGCAGACTTATGTGGAACTTGACTAAATTAGCATATTTTTAGTAGGAGACACAAAACACCTGAAAGAAAACATGTTTTGTATGTTTTTGATGAGGGAATAACACTATATAAAGCTCAAACAAGTCCATTTTGCTTTGAATAAATTATTAAAATAGGTTCGTAGAATTCGGCTGCTGTTCTTCATCCCCAGCTAGCTATTTTTACATTTATCCACCAGGTGGTGCTACATTTCCCCCCATTTAGAACATGCAGTTAGATTATGTTTTCTGCATGGGTGCTTTACTGAAATAAGTGTTAATTGATGTGGGATAATGGAGTAAATTAAAAGAAGAGTTTTCATATGTTAGGGAAACAACTGCTTTAATTAAAAAGTGGAGCTTGGTGAATGTAAAAGACACAAAGAGTTTGTGATTTTTAAATCTCTTATTTTGCTGATTTAGATATTACTAAGACAACTTAAATCCTCAGTCACCTGGGACCTGTTAATCTTATTTTGCTGATTTAGATATTACTAAGACAACTTAAATCCTCAGTCACCTGGGATGTGTTAATCTTCTGAGCTTTAGGTAAAGACAGCTCTACTTCCTGTTGTTTCATCTTTCAGCCAAAAGGATTCGGAAACTTGGGTTGGAAGCATCAAGCTTAGAAACACTAACACTGATAGAGCAATGGAGGTGACTAATGAAGTCACAGACTAATGTGACCTCCATGACCTCATTAATGATTACAGTTTATAAGCCTGATCCTTCCAAGCTGAATTTCAGAACTGAGAAAACCTTGAGAATGAGTGAAGATGTTTATTTTAAAACCTCACAAGATTAGAAATGAATCGTTCAAAACAATTCTAGTTCAGTCGAAATTTACAATCAACCTTAATGTATTTATTGCTGCAGATTTTTTGTTAAGTGCACAAAGCCTAATTCTTGAGGCGATGTCTGAAATGACAGTTTGCTGATGTTGCTGAGACTTACTCTGTCCCTGGATGTTTTGTTTTCTATTTTAATAAGAAAATATGTTGTCTTTGTAACCCAGATTCTGCCTGTGATTGGCTGACCAGCACCTCCGGATCTCTCCATACCCAGAAGTGTCTTCCTGAGCTGTGCTGTGTTCAGACAGTCTGAACCCTGGAACACATAAAGCCTGATCAGTCTTTGAGATTTGGTTACATTAAATGTTTGCGGTTGCATCTTAATCTAGTTTATGTTTGTCTATTGTGTAAACTGAACAAGTGTCAATTTTTTTCTTCTATATAGGAATCATTGAGCCGCCACTTCCTTCAAGAGCATTTTGATTTTGAATCCAGTTCAGTTTAAAGTACCATGACATTAGAACTCAAAATCAGATAAACCCATGATAACTTTAGCTCTTTAATCAGTTTAGATAATATTTTGAAAGCTCATTACCTACAGTCTGTCTTTTTCATCAGTAGAGTAGAAGCAGTGTGGCATTTTTGCTTTCTGCTTTCTTTGCCAAATCTCAGTGTAATTAATAATACATTTCATTTATGTCCTGATTATTACTTCTTATTGATTCATTCATTAACCTTTAAATGACATCTTAATTGTCTTATTGTGGCTTAAACAAATCAATGTTCTGAAAAAAAAAATGCACATAAATCTTGTTTTTTTTTTCCATGTGAAAGAGATCCTTCAAATTTATTTGATATCACCAGACAGCCTGATTTTTGAGGGGTTTCTGAACCTTAATATAAATTAGCACATCTTAATCAGGCTACATGATAAAAGATTTCAAAAAGCACCTTTACTATTCAGTTCTATTTACAATAAGTGTTAAACTTCTGTTTTACATAGCACAACAAACACAAAACTGAACACAACCTGAGGTAACAAGTGAGACGGTATAAATGTTTTCAGAAGAAGGTTTCCCTTTGCTTCCTGAGCAGTCTCCATTCTGAGTGCAGTTAAAATCATAGTAAACATCAAAACTCATATTGTCTCAAAATGCCACAACAAAAGCACCTGAAACCAGCAAATCAGTGAGTCTATAAGGCTCACTTCTGCCCAGCGAATGCTTTGAAATTGTGCAAAACGCAGATGGCTTCATCACGTTTCCTGTGTGCCTCACATAGCAGCGAATCAAAGGGGACGTTCCAGCCGAATGCTGGAAGTGGCCAGTTTTGGGCCTCAGATGTTGCTGCAGGGGTTTCTACTGACCACCTCCATGATGAGCGGAGAGATGGTGTCAGGCTGCACGTCTTGGATCTGAAGAATCTGCTTGCTGTACTCCTCCGTCATCGTTCTCATCTCCGTGAGGCAGGCTATCATTTTGGGATACAGCAGGCTGAAAAAGTTCGCAGACGAAAGGTTTGCAAATATGTGAAGAGGTTCCACAGCGGATGGGCTGACCGTGGGTTTTCACTCACTGCTTCTTTGGGCCTTTTTTCTTGCTGTCGATCCAGGTTTTCAGAGTTTCTGCCAAGTTTTCTTGAACTCTGTCGATGGCGGCGTGATGCTGCACTCCAGGACGATCTGATGGATTGAATTTTAATGGAAAAATCTAAAAATATATTTTCATGTTCATCGCACATAGATGTTTGTAAAGTTTAAATATTTACAGGGCTCATTAATGATTGATTCGAGCTGAAGTTCTGGCGTTACCTGGAGAAAACAGCGATATGGCCTGGATGAGGGCGTACTCCTCCTCCTGCAGGTCCAGTTTGCGCAGATTGTGGTGAAATTTGAAGAGGGGCTCAAGCAGGAGCGGCTGGAAACCCCCTGGGAGACGTGAGAAAAAAAACAGGTCAGTGAACGACGACGAGATGCATGAGCTGGCACAGATTCACCCTGAACTGCATGAACACATGGAAATATAATCAGACAAAAACAAAATAATAATTGCCACGCCTTGTAAAGATGTATAAAATGATGTGGTTTAAAAAATCTTTGTTTTTTCTATTCAGAGCAATATTGTATATCATAAAACCCCCAAACATTCCCTAGAAAGTAACTAAAGCATTTTTAAAATGATTTTTTTTTTTTTACTTTAAAGCTCTGTAGGAAAGATTTTTTTTTTTTTAAAGATATCGTTTTCTTCTGTTTTTTCAGACTGTGTTGCACAGCTGATTTAAAATCAAAATACCTCCCAAACATGCCATAATGTTTTGCAGAGACTGCCGTTTGATTCAGGTGAGTTGAACCAAGAAAAGAATTAAAACATGCAGGATACTATCACATTTGAAATATTACATCCAGACAAAGATGTCTGGTTTTAGTACGACAAAATGTAGAAAAAAAATAAATAAATCAAGATGTGAACATTTCTCTAAGGTTCATTAGAAGAGATTTTAAAATGATTCATCTTCCAATTCTAATGTTTCTGAAATACCTGAATTTATTCAATAGAAGTTGCCAAAGGCAGACAAATTAGCAAGTTTCAAAGTGCACTCAAGTGCTTTTATTTAACTGAAAGAAGTACTTTCTTTCAGTTAAATAAAACTGAAAGAAAGTTCAGTTTTATTTATCCTGAATATGTCATATTCAGGAAATATGACATCATATTTCCTGAAATGATATGTCAGGAAATATCATTGTCAGGAAATGATATTTCCTGACATTTTTATCAGGAAACGATAAAAATGTTGGTTTTATCATTTCCTGTTATTCAAACAGAGTGATGGGCACATTAAAGAGATATTTTCTTGATAGTTACTTAAAGCTCATCCAAAAAATGTCTCAGTGATTAGACATAACCTCAGCCTACACAAACAGTGAAGGTAAAGGCTAATGGGAAAAAAAGAAATGTGTATTATTTTACCATTTGTCTTTAATATGCAGCAATGACCAATGCTCCAAGTTTACCACTTGGTAAATTCACATATCAGCACCTATAAATTGCCTTAAAATCCTGGGTTTGCTTCAATTAATGTATATTTCTGCAACATATTTTTTTTAATTTCATTTTAGATTTTCAGTTTTGCAAAGCAATACAAGAGTCTTGGACAGTAACTCATATAACATATTAGTACAAATCAACAAATCCCCAGTGGCCAGTATCCTGCAGCATTTAGGATTCCCTGTGCATCTGCACACATGGCTCCATTATTAGTTCATTAGCAGACCTCCGTCGTGCTTAACTGCATGTTAGTGAAGCAGTTTCACCATTTAATTCAAGTGTGTAGAACAAGGGACACATTTAAAAGTTGCAAGACTCTGGCCTTCAATGACTGGAGTTAGAGATCACTGATCTAAATGAATCAATCTTTTTCTAAAAATCTTAAATTCAGGTGTTCTTGTTCCTTCAAAAACCCGCAGAATAGCTGCTCAGGCTGTTTTGAGTTGCTCAATCATCCAACTGTTGATTGGATGATTAAACCTGCTTATTTATGCAGGCTCCAAACTGAAAAGGATCCCTCCCCCCACCCAATCTTTCTTGACTCCAGAAAGCACAGAATATCAAACAACCATCTACTGCGAGACCGTTTGCGTGCAAAAAGTTGTGAATATGAGCTCCATTTGGCACGAACACAAAAGAGACCGGTCCAGTTTGACTGCATTCTGCTGACGTTTCCCTCTCTAGGAGTCGAGATATCCCACAACCAAGAGACAAAGTAGCAGAGAGAGCTTGTGCACACATGTCTGTGTTGTCACACAGACCGTGCAGGATACTAATGGGTACACAAGCATTTTGCAGGTTTTGTATGCAATGGCAAAGTGCTGAAAGGCAAGAAAAAACTAGCACAAACACCACATAGATTTCCCCCAGATGTACTCTTATCTGATCAAAAAAAATATTCTGGTTGACTCATTCACTTGACACAAAGAGTAATCAAGTAAAATGTTGTGTCATAACTGCCGCCTCTTTAAAATCAGAAGCTTTTGACATATCTTCGACTGGTTTGATTACTTAAACAGTGTGGATTCCTAAAACGTTTTATTGTATTTATTTATTTTTTTGCGAGCTACTTTTTTCAGTTACCATCAAACTGTTTGTATGTTTTGCTATTTTGCTTAAATTATTACTCAATATTTAGTCATGTTTTGTGGAGCAGGTAGACAACACCAGCCATCGAACAGCAGATGTTGCATACTCCAAAATAAGAGGAGGAAATTCAGGAAATATTCGGAACCGAGGTGATTGGAAGCAACAACGTGTTATATAGCAAATTAAAACATTATTTGATCCCACCTCGCACTGCGTCGTGTATGCAGTACGTAATACAGCCACATTCCCAGTTGCTCGTCGTAGTGTTGAACACCATGTTGAAGCGAATCTGCATTATTTCAAACGTGGCTCCCTTCAGTAGAGATATCTGGTCCTCAATGCTTAGTGATCTGCAGGAGAGATGAACACAAACCTCAGTTCTAACAAATGCTTTATGCAACATGGCGGGAACAGAAACCTTGGGTCAAAATTAAAGTTTTGTCTTGCACACATATTTGCACGCTTGGATTTTTTTTTTTCTAGGTTTTGTTCTAGGTTTTGTTCCATTGCAAACAGACATCTTACTATAATTTATTGATATTTTATGAAGAAGACTTTAAATCTTTTCAAATGTTAATCTTTTTTTAAAAAAAGAAAGTTCCAACCATTTCCACTTTCTCTGTTCACTCAATCATCTGAAAATCAGAGCAAACCTACCAAGACACGACTGGTCAGTGGTAGGAAGAACAATACGTCTCATTTAGAGTTTGCCACAAAACCTTGAAGGACAACGCAAACGTATGCAAGAAGGTTGTCTGATAAGAACAAAGGAAAAATACATGTTTTTGGCCTACATGCAAAATCTGTAGTATGAAGATAAGCCCACGAATGTGGAAGAAAACTAGCACATCGACCTCAATATACCATCTTTCACATGAAGCTTTGTGGTGGGAACATCGTGGTGGCAGCATGGGGGTCGGAAACATTGCTGCAGCTGAGTCAAGCAAATAGGTCAAAGTTGATGGTGGAGAAAAATGGAGCTAAATCCAAGAATTTCTTGTCAGACGCCACAAAGGCCTGACGGTGGACCCAACAGAACAACAATCCCAACTACCCAATCGGATGCACAATTTAATGGTCGGATTCATGTGTTAGAATGTCCTAATTAAAGTCTAGACGTAAATCCAATTCAGAATCAGGTGAAAATCTTGCAACCGATGTTCGCAGATGCTCTCTATTCAATCTATAGAGAAGGATGTCGAGGAGAAACTTTAAGCAGTCGTATGAAATGCCTGTGTGTAAACAGAAACTGAAACCACAGAAGGATGATCATGACCTTTGAGCCCTCAGGCAGCCATAATGAGCAGTGAGGTCACATGTGCTTCAGACTATAGAAAGGTAAACATTCATCTTCAACAATAAGGAGGTCATTTCTGTTTACTTTTGGCTAAAATCTGGCTTTCTATGTTTCAACAAGGGGAAACACCACTGAGGCTTTCTTATGAGCAAAAGCTGAAAAGCTAGCAACTCCTTTTAGGTTTCAAGGATAACTTGCGGTACTAAAATCTACAACTACTGAAATACGTGTAGAGCATCACAGAACTACATGGAAAGTAGGCGAATCAGCAGGAATCTCATACTTAGCAGGGAAATACACAGTGGTTATTTGTCATGTGCTGCAGCTATCAAATAAGATATTTTCAAACTATTTTTCAATACGCCAAAGTTTCTTGATAATTTCAGGTTCAAGGTGTTGGAAAACAGTTCTGGTAAACTCGTTTATTTCTATCTGAACATGGACATGTTTACCGGAAGTCCTGAAGGCTTTTGGAAAAGCGGATGATGTCCTGGATCATGTAGGTTGTGAGGTCAGCCAGATGCGGGAGGTTAGTGTAAACACTGCCGTTTTCATCTCCATTGTTGTCCTCACCTTTTTCAGAGGAACTGGGGAGGAAAGAGCGGGTGGAAGAGGAAGAGAGAGACGGGGAGGAGACGGAGGAAAGGGAGCAGGGGTAAGGGGACTTTGAAGGATCATCTCCATGTTCTTCAGCCGTACACCAGCTCTTCGTCAGGCTGCTGGTCTGGGGTCTGGACTGCTGGCTCTCCGTCAACACATCTCTGTCCATGGGCTGGTAAAAAAAAAAATAAAAATTCAAACAATAGCGAGAACAATGACCAATATTAAGCACATGTGCCAAGTCACACACCCTAAAGCCGGTGAAGCGTGAAAACGTTGAGTCAAATGTACTGCGGAGGCCACAGAGCAGCTCCTCAACCACCTGCTCCTGTTGGGTCGAAAGCTCTGCGGTCATGTTGCACACCTTTTTCTTCTTTATTCTGATTCTTCGCTCCAAGACCGCTTCCTCCGACATGACCACTGCACATCCGCACACGAAGTGAAGAAACAATATCAGAAATGTTCAACTTGTACTTTGATTTACAAATCCCAGTAAAACATCAAACGTAAGCCAAGATAGACGAAAACATGATCTTCAAAGAAAAAAAAAATTTACTACTTAAGCCTTTTATTTTTGTTAATTTGTTTCTATAAATCAGCGTGTGTTGGACTAATTAAAGCACTTAGACTGCTAATGAACATGACTACTGGTGTAAAAGCAGGAGTTTTTCTTCAGGTCTGAAGATGTGTGTTAGCCTCACATCAAGCAGGAAAACCATCAGCAACGACCATAAAATGCAATTACTACGGTCTACGAACCATAGGAAAGGATATAGAGTCACTTCCAGAGAATCGGAAGTCCATTATTCAATAGTGAGAAAGATGATCAATGTTGGGTCCACAGATTTTGCAAAAAAAAAAATCTAAAATACCGTAGTTAAAGGCAATAATGGGATAGAAAAAGGCTACAATAGTTCTTTTTTGTTTGGAAAGAGAGATCATATGAGTAAAGGTGGATTTCTGTTTTTTTTTTTTTGCCATAAGGCACAGTGTCAAATCAAACACAGTGTTAGCACAAAGACCTCAAAGAAATGATCAATCCTAGGGTGAAGACATGATAATTTGGACTCATTTTTTAGCCAATATTCTCTTCTTCACACCACAGTGTTTTTGAGCCAACTGTAACGGCATCAGTCCTGTTCAAGTTACAGCTGGACCTGAACTGGTTCATCAAGAGAACAAACAGCTGCAAATCTCAAAGAAAACGGCTGAAAACAAAACAAACAAAGGTCCTGCACTGGCCTAGTCAAAGTCCAGACTTCAACTAGATTGAAAGTAGCAGTTGGGCATGAAGGAGGGTGGCACAAAGTTCCTCTAAACTGATGTGAGAGAGAACAACTTGTGTACTTATATTTTCCTCACAACATTGTTATTTTAGCTTTTGATTTATTAAACAACGACTGCAAGGTTCTCCTATAGTTTTGTATGCTTAATGTTAGATTTAAATAATTTTACATCCTTATGAAGAGAAAATGATGTTAAAGATAATGTCTTGATATCTAAAGGCCAAGATGTGCAAGAGAGAGTTTGACATATTTTTACCATGAGTGTATTCTTACTTATAAACAAAGAAAATGTTTAAAAGAAAGGGTTAACAAACCAATAGAAATATTATAACCGGATGTTACTCACTGTCTTTCCGCATCCCAATGGCCTGGCATTTTCTGAAGCGGCAGGCCTGACACGAGCGGCGGTTGTTTTTGGTGATGATGCATTTATTCAGTAACGGACATCGGAGCTGCGTTGACCTCTTTATGGCACGTCTAAATTGATTTTTTTTTTAAATTACAAATTAGAAACAGCCTTCCAACATAATGAGAGAACATCATAAACAATAATCTTTAACTCCGAGTGAGAAAATAAGTCTAAATTATTTCCACAAACTGGGCTGTTCCATCATAGTTACATGTCTAGGCCGTAAAATAATTTTACTCTAATTTTTGTTATCTCAAAAGTCATATAAAGAAAAGTAAAAGACGGTATTACATTAATAACATGCCCCACTGTGAGGCCTCCCTGAGCCAGGTAGTTGCCATACATCTAAAGAGATAAAACAATAATAAAAAACGTGCTTCCATTTATTTTACCCACTAAAAGAGACTTTTAAAGTTACTGAGTTTTGATGGTTGCTTTGAAAATCTATAATTCCTACTAACAAATAAAACTTCTTTAGGGCATTTTGAAAGCTGGCAGCAGCAACAGCTTTCAGTCTCCCTATTTTTTGAAGTTCCTGCAGCTATACATGGAGAAACACACCGATGTACCTTAAAGTAGTTCATTCCACAAAGGTGAAACAAAAGCAACAAATTCCTGCTAAGGAGTAGCGTCTTTCTGTAGTACAACAGCAGCATCAATAGAGGAAAATCTAAAAGAAAAACAACTGTCCCTGGATGGACTTGGAAGGCCCGTCTACCAAAGGAAAAACAATCACAGCAGCCTATAAAAAATGCATGAGTTGTAGCTAGGATGCATTAAGAGGGGTCAGCAGTCATGTGTATGGCCCACCTGTTTCTGAACAATGCCCTTAAAGACCTGACTCCACAGTTGGCTTTATCTGCTTTCTGAACTCTGGCCCTTTTCAACTTCAACCAGAAGGGGCCAGAAATGCAATTCAGGGGCCGTTTGTGGATGATTCTGTGCAGCATTCGCATCGCAATTCAAGATTGGTATGAGTTTTACAGGTGGCTTTAAGATTGAAACTTTTTAAGCCTTTATTAGGGCAAGATTGTTTTCTCAAAAGAAGGGATACACCATGAGTAGGTCAACAGGTTCATTGACAATCATACACACGTATGATTGAAGGCACCTAACCCTCAGATGCATGTGTTTGGATGGAGGGATGAAGCTGGAACACCTCAAAATAACCCGTGGAAGAGGAAAGATGTTAATTCAATATGGAAGCACACTGATCAGGATTAGAACCCAAAACCTACTTGCTGCAAGGCAACGGTAGCAGCTGCTTCATTGTGAATCCAGTTACCATTTTAATCATGTTGCAATGTCAGAAGTGTGTCTAAGTGCAGCATTTAATTATCAGAAGCTGAACTATGAGGAAGAAAATGTGTCATTAGAATCATTTCCACAGATAATGTTACAACAAGAAGATGTGAGCTACAATTTACCTAAAGAAGCCTTTACAGCCTTCACATGTCAGAGCGTTGAAGTGGTAACCCTTCGCCAGATCGCCGCACACGCCGCAGGCTTTGGGCTCCTCATCTTCTGTCACCTCCTCTTCCTCGTCGTTCTTCTCATGTGGCTTGTTGAGAGCTTCATAGACAAAATGGATATCAGCAGCCTCCCTGGTCATTCTCAGCTGGAAAGAAAAATTATCTTTTATTAGTTTTTTTGTATGTATATTTACATTTTATATGTTGACATAAGACACAAAGACCACAAGCAGTAAGGAAAAGTCAGGTCTCATGAATCTACCTTTAGTTTCTCCCGGTAGAGCAACCAAACATTGTCGGAATGAAGTCTAAATGAATATCAGATAAATTGTTTAGAAAACTAGTGGGAAACTGTTCTTTCAGTAACCACACAGATTGGATAGCTCCAGAATATCATGCTCAGTTTAGGTTTGGAAGAACGCATCAAAAGTAGGGTTTCAAATTGAACCAGTTCAAAATATGCGATGAATGTAGGTGAGTATTGCTTTACAAAACATCTTATCTGTAATTAATGATAAAAAAGTGACTGTGGAAGGCTGCTTTACATTTAAAGATGAGCAAATTATTATTATTTATATAAAGCTCAAAGAGAGAGTAAAGTCCTCTCCACTTCCAGGCGATGTAAGTTTCATCAATCTGTACAGATTTGAACAATACTGTATGTGGGGTGTGCCTGGAGGCCTTTAGTAAACTAAGAAATAGTTATATTTACTCTAAGAGTTTCTGATAACAAAACTGTAGTCCAACCGTTTATGGGAGATTTTCGCCCAAGAAAAAGAAATAAGAAGTCCAGTTTTCCCATGGTGTCGAAATGAACAAGCACATCCATACAAACATAAATAAGAGTCTTTAGAGTACCGGTAAGTAACAATGTACAACATATAAGAAATACTGTTGTACAGTTATTAAAGATACCCAGAATAAAAGTAATGTGTTGCCAAATAGCTTAATTTAGAGAAAGAGACGTTGTTGTTTGTTGTTGTTTTTTAAGTACTAATTTTCACTCTGTTTGAATTTTTCAAATTTTATTGAGTTTGGATTTTATTTCCTTAAATAATTTATTTGTAAAGTTAATTGGTGTAGAAGATGTTGTCTTGCAATTTTGGTTTTCATTTGTCATATTTCTGTTACGTTTTGTCTTATGGTTTTGAACTGAAATAGTCACTGTTGCCAATTAAAGTTAACAGCCGATACACGATCTGACGAGCAAAACTGTCTGCGATTGGCTTTAAATAGAAAAATGCATGAGTTATAGCTCGAAGAGCAGCACTTAAGATGATTGTCTTTTATTCTGTACCTTTTATTCACCGACGCAATGTTCTCACAGTGTGAGCACTCTCCCCACGTGAAACTGCATTACAGTTTGCAGAAGTACAGGAACCGGGCTTTTAGAAAAACTCTATAACTCCACTGAAACAACAACGTACTGCGTTTCAAAAGCCTGCTGATGCTGCATAAGATAAAGATCTCTGCTCTTCCCCAAACCATGTTACTTCTTTTTTTATTTCTCCGCACCAAATAAGACACACAGCCGCCCAGGCTGGACCCGCGTCTTGCAGCTCCACCATAAGTTAAAGCAGTGAATAACCAACCCAAACAAGCGCTGCTATGTTTAGACATAGACGCGTCACTTTGGGGTAAAAGTGCTGATTCAGAAGCAAACTGTTGCTTCAAAACACCTCGACTTTAATAACGACACAAACATATGTGCGTGCGTGTGCGGGTGTGTGACGTTCATGTCGAGGTGAACCCTGATTTCCCTCACCTGGTTAAAGGTCGATCTTTAATCAAACAGACAGTCGGGGTCAATCATGTTTCTCACCTGAATTTCCAGATGTCCAGCCTGTTGCGGTCCTGACACCTTCGCCTCGCCGCGGCTGACCCACGCAGGACTTCAGGATCTTTTTCCTGGGAGCACCACAGGTGAGAGCCACTGCTCGTCTATCCCGGCTGGTCGGACCTGTTGCTCGCCTTGCAGATTTTGTTCGGGGCTGGTTCCTACAAGTGTTTCTCAGGAGGGCGGAGTTACAGGTCTAACCCCGCCCACACCGATTACAGCTGTTACCTTGGTACCGACTCTGCGTTCACTAGAAGGCAGAGGAACTGTGTTGACGTAAAAGTCACTATAATGCCACGTGCACGCTCATAGTGTCTTTCTCCGTTTAATTAAGCTTTATTTTGAACTTACATATACATGGAATATAAATAATAATAAAAAAATCAAATATGAAATAATACCAACTGATCCGGCTTTTCCTGACTGATACCAGTTTCCAGTTTGACAAGGAATTCCTATTTTGACCAAATGAAAGAGGTAAAAATGTAATAGTTTTGTTCATTAACGTAACAGTTTTGAATGAAAATTTATAACGAATGCTTTCCAAGATGATCCTTCCATTTAAGCGTTTGTCCCAATCCGATCTTTATTAAACTCGAAATTCATTATTGGTGTATTTATCAATCCAAAATAATAGGAAATCCTAGAGTTGATACATTTCTGAATGAAAAAATCTACACGTTGTGGGGAAAAAAAGGATACTGATAACCAGATTAAAGTTCGTCAGTAAAAGGAGAGTCTAATCAATACCTATTTAACACTTGTTTTATTGGTACATCTGAGGATTTTATAGCCCATGTTTGCAGTATTCTAAAATATTGTTTAATTTGAATTCTGAATTGCATTTAGCATCTTATGTTTTATCAATCGTCCAATAAATAAATAAGCAAGAGTTTTGTCTTGTTTTTTTTCCCCGAAAACAACATAAGTGTTACAAATGTTTAATTTTAGTGGGGAAAAACGTGTAAGATGAATAAATTCAGAAAAAATATGAATAACTGTTACACTCTAATTTATTGAATAATTTTATATTTAGATATAGGATTTTTGCAAATTATTTCTTTATCGATATACTTATGCAACATATATCCATCAACAACCGTAAAAAAAAAAAAAGGTGTAATTGCATCAAATACTTCACTGAATTTCTGTATAAAGCAAAATGCCTCTTTTTAACGTGCAAACATATTTAAATAAATAAATAAATAAATAAAAAGTTTTGATCTAGTTTGAGAAATATTGTCCATTTTAATATTTAACGTACTTTTTATTCCCTCTTAGGGCGGAATCTGAAAAGTTTCTCTCTCCCTGGTCCAATCTCCTCCACTTTGAACTCAGACTGAAAACATTCTGCCCTCTAGTGGCTAAAACCCCAAACTCCAGATTGGAGAGAGTTACAAGACAAAGGTTGGGTTTAGTCCAAGACCAGAATAATCTAGTGTAACTTAATCCACAGTAATCCAATGTTTATAATTCGGTCCTCTGTTTGTATGTGTGTGTCTACGTAATTGGAATTTGACCACCGAACTATCAGAAAGTTGATAAAGATAAGAGACTGTATTGTATAACTACTATAATATCAATAACTGACTTTTAAAGGAAATTATTTCAAAATTCTTACCTGTGAAAAAAAGTAACTGGATTTTCTGCAGCCTCAAGAAAAGGTTTATTGTGTTTATTTCACAAATGACTCACTTAAAGTGTACATGCTATTAAAAATACAGTTGGAAAGCTACAACAACTTTATTATTCTCTATTTCGGGTGCACTGTCTTTTACACAAGTGGCCACTTCAATCAATGTCATTTATCTGGTGTTGGTGGTATTGGTTCTCCAGCATCATATTGTCAGAATAATCTGTAATTACAGTAAGTTTAACATAAATCATTATTTGGACTTGAACTTAAAATGGCTTAAAATATGATTTGTACAAATCACCAGGGCTTAAACCCAGAAAGGAAAAATGTTCCTAAGATTACTAGATTTCTGTAGGAGGGAAAATTTGAAAGATACAAACAACAAAAGTTAAATCCAAGTTTCACTAAGTAATACAGACTCAAACAGATATTAATTTCCAACATGCTATTAATTGCTAAGATGGAGAAACACACAAAAACTTCAAACCTGTAAATTTGAACTTTTACTCCTTTCTTTGCTAGGATTGTGACTGCTGTGCTTGTTTTCTCTGCTACTCTTGGCTCGTCTTCGCTTCCTCAACAGGCTCAGACGTTCTTACATCAGCGGTACTCTCCTGCGTAGGTTCGGGTGAATGGATCTCCGGAGGGACCTCAAACCCATGAACGATCCTCCGAGCTGCCTCCAAGTGTCTCAGCTGCTTCAATTGAACTTGAAGAGCAACATGAATGTTCAACAAACAAGAAAAAAATAATAAGTTACCTGACATTTTCACATCAGAGTTTCTTTTTTATTATTTCTACCATCCAAATGTGTGAACGCGAACCTCTTCGCCTGACTCTCATCTTCTCAATCTCGGGAATAAGAAAGCTGTACACCAGCTCTGACACAATTTCCTCTGGCTGATATTTGTCCTTGCTACAGAAAATATATACACGTTTTATTATTTTTTTGGTTATAATTTCTGAAAAAAAACGTTTGAACACGACACACTTAAGTCATAGTTTACCTTTCCTCCATGGCGTAAGCAATGTCATTGAGCTGCTGTGCCTTCTTGTGGATCTCCTCTCTGGCTTGCTGTTCGGCCAGATAATCCACATTTCTCAAAATCATGTCCTCTAAATACATATCCACACTTTCCTGGTGCACCTGCACAATCTGATACATCAAAGTTTTTAGGTGAATATATAGCTGTAGAGATTTTCAACATTGTTTTATTACATATTTCAGATGGAAACAAACAACTAATTAAGACCTCACACCTCGCAGTCTTAAACATTATGAACACCATGAAGCTCTAGCATCATGGGGTTAAAAGGCTTTGCTTCAGCCTCACTTTTCAGACTACCATCATCCACAAGTTCAATATTTTGCACTAGTTCATGTTTGTCCATCAAATAAAATCTCAATAAAATACAATGAATATTGCAAGGTGACATAATCAGAAATCTTTAAGACACCCCCCTTACAGGGGGTGTCTTAAAGACACTTACAGGGGGTGTCTTATTTTCAGCATAGTGTCTTTTCTTATAATGTCACACAAGATGGTGCTCACTTCTCTGAAGATCTCATCTCGTTCTTGCCGCCTGCGCTCCTCCACCTGACGCCTCCCGCTCTCCTCCGCCTCCCTTCGACGGCGCTCTCTCTCAGCCAGGAGCATGAACGCGTGGATCCTGCGCTCCTCCTGCAGATGAATCAGCTCCTGGGACAAGACGAAGAACACCTGCGCGAGGTCCACACCAATCACCGCGGCCAGACGCGCTTCCCTCATCGCAACCTACGGAGGAGAAAGATCGAGTGCGACAGGATCATTGCTGAGCTTGTATCACTTATGACTGGTTGAAATGAGCTTCACCTTCTCCATCTGTTGATCTCTCTCTTTCTTCAACGTCAGTATGTAGTCTTTTTCTGCTTCCTGCAGCTTCTGCTCCCTAGCTTGCAGAGCGTGAACTTTCCTAAGTTCCCTGATGAGCTCCAGCTGGTTTTCTTTGCCCTTGAAGATCTAGATGATGTCACAAATTGAAGAAGATGGATGTATTGCATGCTTTGTACTAAAACACATGCAAATGTTTCTAGAGAAACTTTGAAAATTATGAGCCATAATGCCAACCTCAAACTGGATGCTTCTTCCCCTGAGTAGCTTCTGCAAAAAGATGATGGCAATTTCTGTTTTCTCATCCTCCTTAATGAAGAATGACAAGTCAGTTCACAAGTACAATTTCTAATACAGCGATGATATACAGTTTTACTTGTGTCACATGTAGTTGAGAAAGCAACATTTTTGCCTCATCTAACTGATCATTTTCTTCCAAATGTTTGTTGTTCTCCCTGTATGGTTTACTGAGGCTATTAAATAGGTTGGTCAAGGGTTTTTTTTTTCTACCAACTGGGTGACTTTTGAAGGCACTTGGTTAGACTGGACTTACTAATGTAGGAGTACTAGAATAAAGGGGGATGGACCAATATGCACACTCAAATTAAAATGTCTAAAAAAAATGTCACAAATTGTTTTACTTCCACTCCCAGTTTGGCAGTACTTGTTGTTGGTCTCTCACATAAAACCCCAATGACAAACATTGAAGTTTGTGGTTGCAACAAAACAAATGTTGAAGATTTTTGGAAGACTTTTGCAATTTCTTAATTGACAAGTTAACAAAAAGTAATTACAAACAGTGATTAACTAACCTCTGAGGGGATTTCCACTGGTGGAGTGACGGGAGGAGTAGGAAGTGGCTTCTCTTTTCGAAACGGAAAACGGTGGCTCTTCACTGAAATCACCTTGCCCTCCTCATCCCTGACGGCCTGTTTAACCACAATTTGTAATGAGTATGGAAGCAGATATTAGATGATACACTCACTAAGATTTATTTTTACCCTGTAATCCTCCAGTAGCTCCACTGCTATTTGTGCGGCAGACTTCTTTTTGCTCTTAATGTCTCTCAATTGTTTCTTCACTTGTTTCAATGATGCCTCTAGTCCTGTCTCTAGCTCTTGTAAGCCTATGTATGATCAAATATAAATACTGTAACAATATACCAGCTCTGTGAGTCTGCAGTAGCATTTGCTGAGATTCTTAATCAGACCTTCATATGTGTTTATGTAGTCACTGTTGAACATTTTCATATTGCCATAAGGGAACTTGTCATTGTGAGTCTGAAAATCAGCAACGATGTCCCGTCGCTGCAGTTTTCCCTCCACATTTTTCCTCTTAATTTCCACTTTTCTAAGTGCTGTAGACATAAGAGTGAATGTGAAGAATGAGGAAAAAGCCTTCATTAATGTGTAGTTCTCATCAAATCTATGGGATGTCTTACATCTCACGTATTTGTGGTGGGCTTTCTCAAGCTTGAGCTCCCTGTCCTTCAGGTGCTTAGCGTATAATTGGGTTAGTCGGTCATATGCAGTATCCTTCTGAGCTTCATCTCTCTGCCTCAGCAGCTCCTCCAGCACAGCAAGGCGGGTCTCCTGCACTCTGCTCAGCAAAGAAATAACTCCGGGTTTAGTTTTACATGAAATAAACAGAGCTTAGGAACTTTTTTTATTTCTGAAAACTAGAGAGCATAAACAAAAAAAGCTTAAACAAGCCCAAGAGAACCCTGAGTTGGGAAAGCCACTTCAAATAACTAAACTTCGATTTTTTAAATTGAGTCATGGAAAAAGAAAGTACCGTACATCCTCTTCTGCATGAGAACCTAAATGTAGACTCAAGAAACAAAACTCAACAAATTCCAAAAAATGTCATAACTATATGTAAATAATAATAATAATAATAATAATAATAATAATAATAATAATACACATTTTCTACTTTCATATTTGAGAGGAAGTAGCATCAAGGTGGTGCTAATTCATCGCATTTCATGAAGTGATCATTCTTTGCGTGGTCACCTCTATGAAGGCAGTTTTGACCCTTTGCTCGTGAGAAACAGATTGGTGTGTGCTAACACAGAGCCAAGACAGAAAGACATCAGCAATATGTTCAGAGAAGTAACTCTGTCTGACTATCTGGAAAGGGGCATATGGTAACTTCTAAACATTTCCAGAATTCATCTTTCCACAATGAGAAAGATTATTTATAATTAGAAACCACTTAAAGCCATTGGTGATTCTAAAAGCTGTTAAATCATGGAGTGTAATTTTTCTTTTCAGTGTTTCCCCATGTTGGCTTCATCTTTGTACTACAAATAACAACAGATGAGAAGTTTGTTGTGTTTTTGTAGAGTAGATGTCAGGACTACATAAGTAGTAGGAATTGCCTATGAAATATTTCCATCTATCTTTTAGGGACACATCAGTTTGTAGGTTTTAATATATTTTTTTGAAATACAGATTTTTTTAATTACAAAAAGATAAACAAAATAACATCTCACATTGGAACTTCGGGTTACTGTATATATTGTCAGGTGAAAAAACAAAAACACGTTTGAAAAAAACAGCAACTCACTTCTCAATCTCGCTTTCCCTGAAAGCCCACTCCTTGGCTTCCATTTCCTCCATCATGCGCCTCCTCTTGTCGATCTGGGTTGGGTCGTGGCGAGGAGGAAGGGTGGTCTCCCAAATTCGCTTTTCACGTGCTCGCTCTATCATTTCCACCTCAGCAAGGCCTGCTGGCAAGCCATGACCTAAGAGGCACAGATAAGCTGCATTGTGCGGCTCTGAGAATGGAAATCTGTAATGTTAGGATGATGTCAGTTGAGCTAATACCCCAAGTCAATGTTGCCAGTTGCAGGAGTTCTGTGGGTGTCATCCCACGCTGCACCACATACTCAGGACTGTATGGGTCAGTCTGGGTTTCACTTTCTCTGAAGTCTGTCTGAACCCCCAGAGAGCGCTTAGCAGGCAATTGCTCCTTAGAGGTGGTTATAAAATCTTCCCTGCAGTGATTTTACAATCAAAAAGAGAGCATGCTTACTGCTAAAACAGAAATAAACCACTGACACAGATAGAACAAAAACAAAATCTATCTTGAGCAACTTACTCTGCAAATTCAAAGACAACATCTGTTGGGAACTTTTGTTCAAATGGAATCAAAGGCCTAGATGAGAGAAATATGTATTATATGTCATATCAGTGTTTACAGAAGTATTCACTGTCATAGAATGAAATCAACCATCTTTCTTTGATCGACCTTAATCTATGATTGTCAGATCGACGACTAAACATTTGAAACTTTGACTAAATGCATTAAAACTAAGACCTCCCACCATTTTCAGTCTGTAAACACATCAACCAGAAGCAAATACTTTGATGCACTTTTTTACAGTTTTGTAAGAATCGAATAGAGCTGATTGATGTAAAGACTGATGCTTAAACTGGCATGGTTAGATAATTATATAAACTTCATTTTTCACTGGACTCAAATCTAAGTACCTCTATCAAGAAAACCACCGCAATTGTTTTTCCTTATATATGTTATGATGGATCAAAATACTGTATGCATCCATTGACAGTGGAATTGGTGGGTCTGACCTCAAGAAATACGGACAATAATACCAGTGAGGAAAAGTCCGATCAGTGCTTCTTTCTTTATTTTGATTTTATTTTTTTTTTACTGTCGTACTGCAAGTTAAATATATGCAGTAAAACATATAAAATCAAAACATTAAAATGTGTAGTGGAAAACCAAACCGTTTATAGTATTTCCAGTAGTCAGCTCCGGTCACAAGGTATGTTTGAGGATTTGGATGAATCCTGTCAAAGAGATAACTCACAATCACAAGTAGAACACAGAAAAAGCATGGTTGAACTGTGGCCATACAGAGCGAAACTGCTCATTTTACTCACCCAGCCAGTTGCCGCAGCGTCTCCCTGCGCCGTTCAGCATGTGCTTGCCAGCGGTAATCAGAGTAGGATGGCATTGGCTCTGCTGGGTCCGTTTTGAAGGTGAGCAATGGCTCGCCGCTAAACATATAGTCACACTCATGTAATTTTCTCTGAGTGAGATAAAAAGAAAAATATCATGTTCTGCATTTTAAGACATGCCAGCCAGCAGTTAAATTAGGGTCTCATTTGATTTTCACTTACATTTGTATTTTTATCACTTACAACTATTTACTATTGTTATTAAGGTATAGTCTTATCAGTTCGTTCATTTGCGTTGACTTTCTTAGCTATTTCTTGTGGGGTGTTCTCAGTGCAGTTTAATAATTTTTATTCACTAAGTAAGATTCCAGAGTTTCATCGACCACTGCTGGTCATTTCCTCATTCCCTCATTGTTTATTTAATAGGAAAACCTATCCGCAATGCTGTAAGATGTTTTACTTTGCACTAATACTAAATGTTGTGTTTTCATTAACTGTAAGATCGTCACAATTAACAAAAATAGAGCTTTGAACTCATTAATCTTTGTGTAATTAAGTTATATAATGTGTTTCACTTAGTGAATTGAGTCAATGAAATAAATGACATTTTCAGAATTCTAATTTATTGAAAGTCTTTGTATGTTTCTCAATCAGTTTTGCTGATATGGATCTGGTCAACCAACATGGGTCCCATCAAAATAGGGACCCATGTTTTGATGGGTCCCTATCAAAACATGATAGGGACCCAAAACATGATTTATTCCCTTCCTGATGGGAACAAACATCCAAAATTGTGATCAAAGGCCTAATTTGTACACTTCCAGCTTTAGCAAAATCTTGGATACTAAATTTTCTCCAAGATTTAGACAAAAAAACAAAAAAAACAAACAAAAAATGGTTTAAAGCCTTTCATTGTCATTTAGTCTACAGCACAAGATTCAGAAAGCATCACATTGAAAAATTGTATCAGACACCAATCTAATCGATATTAAAATCTGTCTGCATTATTGTAAATAACCAATCAAGATTATAAATAAACTAAAATATAATAAAAGTCAAACCTACATCCACTACATTTGTGTGGTATCAACTCACAAATCGGTCCTTTGTTGTAAAAGCCCTAACCCTAGGCCTGTGGTGGTGCGGCTCTGATGGCGCGGTAACTGAACCTGTCACAAAAGGTTCAATGACTGTTAACCAGCTTTCAAACATTACCGTTCTGCTAGCTACATTTACTCACCATGTAAGCTGTCAGAAGGCCGCTCAGGTAGAGCAGCTTTAAAATTCTCTTTGTTCTCATTAATAATTTGGGTGGCAGAACAGCTCATTTTGTCAGTGAAATTTGCCTCAACCCAGTTCGTGTGCGTGCAGCAATGTTGAAACTATCCCGTGCGTAGAAAACGTTCAGCGCTGTAACCATGGAGACGACAAACTGAACGTCAGGAAAGGGGAGGAGTCTCCAATGTTTTTCCGGTGTTTTGATGGGAAATGCGTTTGTTTTCTGGGATCCAACTCATTTGGCTTAGTTCATCAACATTTCCCCCTTCTTTCGGCTCTCAAGCGACTTTTCTATTTGTACTGCGTCTAACCTTTTGAATTGAGCATATATATATATATATATATATATACACAAAATTGAGCATCTATCTATCTATCTATCTATCTATCTATCTATCTATCTATCTATCTATCTATCTATCTATCTATCTATCTATCTA